>JANHGB010044989.1:31623-53988 GCA_026283785.1 Coracopsis vasa | reverse complement strand
TTGGGGTTAGGGTTGGGGTTAGGGCTATCGCGTGTGTGCGGGTTAAGTAAGATTTAGAAAGAAAAAAATGCTGAAATATCTCAGTTTTCTGCAGAATGGAAATTCCACTGCTAATGCACCTCTGACTGGGAGGGGTTTGTTATCAAACATGTTAGGACTTTGATATCTCATAAAAGGTACTTCCCCAAGGTACAAGGACAGGCAGGGGTTGTTGTGTTGGCAGGGGTTCCTAGCGTGTCATGGCTGAGGCATGCACTGCAACCCTGGTGGAACTACAGCCACCAGAAACCCTCACTGCAGCCATCCTGAAGTTCTGCTCCCATAGCTTTCCTTGGGAGCTCTGCTGTTGACTTCAACCAGGGCAGTTTTTTACAACCAAATTTTATTTAGGTGTCAAAAATGTCCTTTTTCTTTCAAATATCTATGTTCACCTCCACTTGTTAGCATGCAGGAAATCATCCAAATTAATATAATATAATGACATGCTAGTATTTACCTCACTTTTGATTCAGTCACTTAAAACTCACTCAGACAATTCTGGATGTTTCTTGTGAGGGGAAATACATCACTGAGCAGGTTCCTGGGATTTCCAGCTTGCTTAGTCATTTTCTGTACTAGCTCTCTGGGACTAAAAGGCTTGTCCACCATTCCACAGCAAACACTGGTACTGTAACTTTGGGATACAGATACAACTATCTCTTTCCTGAAGTATTGCCCAGTGCAGATACTAACCAAACGATTGTATGAGTGTGAAAGGCAGAGTGCCATAGAGCAGTGGTAGGTGCAGGTGGGCTCCCCTCAGGGGCTCCGTGTCCTGTTGGAATTGAGAACCAATAAAACCCACTAAGTTCCAGGTTCACTGTGTGTGTCTGAGGCAGACCTATGCCATTCATACAAGCAGCTTAGGAGGACAAGCACTGCTATTCCTCCGCAGAGCCCCACCCTGCCTATTGCTTTTGATTCTGCTCTGCATTTGTTGGGAGGGTATGTAAAGGCAGGTGAGTCTTGTGCTTGTTGTTGTCTCTTGGTGTGCTGTTCTTATCAACTGGGTTACCTTAGCAACTGGGGCTGTATCTGACTTTATGAGCTGCTAGATTTGTTTCTTCCCCTTCAGGAGTCAAAGGAAAAGCCAGGTAATGTTTAAACTAGTCAGAGGCACACGGTCTACCACTGTATTAGTTTGGCCCGTAAAACTATTGACTGCTGTTGGAATGAGGACAAGCAAGATTCTTACCCTGCCAAAGTCATGAAAGAGATCTACCTCCAGCTTTGCATCTGACTTGCCTCAGCCTTTCTGTGCCACACATCCAGAGTACAGGGGCGTAGCATGACCACCACGTATTTGTAGCAAGACACGTATAAGCAACTTCTCAATAAAAACAGTCTGATGGCCGAAACTGAAAATGCAGTCCCCTGGTAAGAGTGCATCAGCTATAAATGACTCACATTCTACTAAAATCTACAAACCAGCACTTACAATGGGCGTAGGCTGTGTGCTAGCTCTGAGCATGGGGAAATCTTCCACCCCAGAGCTCTGTTAAGGATAGTAGTTTGGTTGGTTTGTGTGGGGAGAGAGGTTGGAGGGGGAACAGAATCAAGGATTCTCCTCCCTCTTAATTTAAAGAACTTAATCACTTCTCATAAGCTTGCGTGGGAAGGGAAAAGACAAAAGGGGTTATTTGAGTGAATATTTCCACCAAAAAAAGTGCGAATCAACTGATGTGGCTTTTTTTTTTTTTTTCTATTTGGACTTGAGCTGGAAAGCTTCTTTTAAAGGAGAATAAGAAAAACGAGCTCAGTTGATTGAAGAGTTAGAGCTTAAACATCACAAGGCACCAAATTTCAAACCACGGCACCTTGGTCAGCAGTTTCTCCTCAACTTACCCACTAGAACCGGAGCCCCAGTGCCCACATTTGCTCCAGATATGTTGATGTGACATTTATGACTGTGTCAAGTTGTAGGATGGTTGTTTTTTGTTAACTGACATACAAGCAAAATCCTTCATGCAGATGCAGTTACACCACGGTAGTTTGTTTTCCTTTCTGTACAAAATAGCTGTACAGGCACAGTTACAATGCAGTGACGTATGTTGGGAGGTAGAGAAGGTGGGTGGGAAAGAAGACAAAACCCAGTTGCACTGTATTGTAGAGGGGGTAAAAACCAACAGCTAAGCACAACTCAGAAGTTTTGCAGCAGCTGTTAGCTGTTAGCACTCACAGAAGGGCTGGGGAGAAAACATGGGAAAGATCATACTGGGTACTACTGAATGGCGTTTCAAGAATAATATGACCATCAAGCACAGTCATATTGACTGTTCACAACTGATATCTTATGATAAGGTCACACACCTAGTGGATGAAAGGAAGGTGGTGCCTGAGTTTTTCTGGATTTTAGTTAGGCTTTTGACACTGTCCCTCACAACATCCTTCTGGACAAGTTGTCTGTCTGGTCAGCAGCAGTGTTCCTCAGGCCTCAATTCTAGGGCCAGTCGTGTTCAGTATATTTATCAATGACTAGATGCAAGTGTTGAATGCACCGTTAGCAGGTTTGCTGATAACACCAAACTGGGAGGTGCTATTGACTCTCTTGACAGGAGGCTTTACAGAGGAATCTAGATAGATCGGAGCATTGGACTATGATTACTGGGCTGAAATTCAACAGGTTGAAATGTCAGATCCTGCGCCTAGAATGGAGTAATGCTGGACACAAATATAAACTGGGAGAGGAGTGGCTGGGGAGCAGCCCTGCAGAAAGACATCTGGGGGTGCTGGTCGACAGTAGGCTCAATAGGAATCAGCAGGGTGCCCTGGCAGCCAAGAGGGCAAATCACATCCTGGGGTACATCAAACACAGCATCACCAGCTGGTCAAAAGAGGTGATTATCCTGCTGTATTCAACATTGGTGTGGCCTCACCTTGAGTGCTGGGTGCAGTTCTGGGCCCCTGAAGGTCCTTGAACATGTCTAGAGGAGGGCAACAAAGCTGGTGAAAGGCTGGAAGGAATGTCCTACTAGGAGTGGCTAAGGATTTTGGCTTTGTGTAGTTTGGAGAAAAGGAGACTGAGGGGCGACCTCATGGCTCTCTATAGCTGCCTGTGGAGGGAACATGAAGAGGGAGGTGCTGAGCTCTTCCCTCTGGTAGCCAGTGACAGGAATGATTCAAAGCTGTGCCAGGGGAAGTTTAGACTGGATGTTAGGAAACATTTCTTTACAGAGAGGGTCGTCAAACATTGAACAGGCTTCCTAGCAAGACAGTTGATGCCCCATGCCTGTCAGCGTTTAAGAGGAATGGAACAGTGCCCTTAATAACCTGCTTTAATGTGATCAGCCCTGAATCAGTCAGGCAGTTGTACTATGTGATCATTGTAGATCCCTTCCAATTGAAATAGTCTATCTAATTCTGTTCTATTCTAGGAGATACAGCTTCTTGTTCTATTTAATTTTCAGTGTTTACAATACAGTAGTATCTATCGGCTCTGTTGTGCTGCATTCCCTGCCACAAAGAGTTTACTGTCCAAACAGACAAAGTAAATATAAAGAAAGGAACGGCATGCAAATGTGAAAGGTGTTGCTGGTGAGAGGTGTTGGAAAGAGAGAGCTATACTGCGCAGAAAACGAAGTCATGCTGTACACTGTATCAGTAGCTGCCATCTGACCAGTCCCTCACTCAGAATTGTAGGTTATATTTACTTCTAGGTACTAGCGACCGGTAACGCCCTGTGTTATGCTATAATGCCTCACACTTGCAGGTTCCAATTTGCAAAAAAAATGTATTATCCAATTTAAAATTGGAACAACCAATACCCTGTACTACTGGTCAGTCTGGTATTTCCCTGGCTTTTTTCCTTCACTAAATGCCTCATCATGACAGCAACCCAAGCTAGCTGTAAACTTAATGACGCTGGGTACATAATGTATACCGAGCTATCTGCTGCTGCTTTTGTCTGTTGCAGCATTTAAAGCTAGTTGTAATGTCTCTGTGATACAAACACTTCTGGTTTGACCCTCCAGGCAAAAGCAGACCTTGCCCAACTATGGCCATCCACTACTGGGACAATAACTCAGATTCTTGAACTCAAATCAAGACCAAGTCTTGTCTTTTCTGTTTTTCGTGGTGGTGGTTATGAGTTGTCTACGTGTGTAAGGCAGTAAGCACAAAAGGTTTTAGTGGTAAAGGCTTGAATCTAATTCCCTCATATAGTCATTTAGTGGTTGGTAAGTGACTTTATTCCAGGATGACAAGACTGCTTTGTAAGTAGAAACCATCTTCTACCAGTCACTTAGGTGGACAGGAATGTCCACACAGACCTGCTGTGGCACTTGATACTTGGAAAAGCCTACGCCAGTCAGGTTCCCTGTGTGCACCAGCCCTCAAGCTTACTATCCATCCTGTAATGTGCATCACTGTTTCATTCATTACTTTTCCCCCTTCCAAAGTGGCATCATGAGTTTCACTGCTGTGAATTCTTACCTAAACTGAAAATGATTGCTGTATCCTCCTTTGCAGAGGACCAGTGCTGACAAACCAAGCTGTAGCAACCTAGCTTTTGTCATACGCTTCCTTGGAGGTATTCAGGATTTTTTAGGACAGCATTGCTAGTACCATAGGAGCCTACCTGTATGTATGCCTGAGACTGTTAAGGCTCTCTTCACCCCTGTCATAAGGCACGTTCCCAGCAGGGTTTGACAACATTGTAGTGACTGGTGGGCTTCTGTGAAGCACAGACTTTGGGGTCAAATGTGACCAGACAATCTCAGTAGCTGAACAGTTACAAGTTACAGCCTGGCAAACTACAAGCTACAGAAACCAAAACAGTGGTTCACTTTAGCATTACAACTTTACTAAGTTGTAAATGGTGGGGGTTCAGCACCTGCTTTCCAGGCAGCTCACCCTCCTTCCTGTAGCTCATACAAACAGATTGGAGCCTTGAAAGAACCTGAGAGTCTCGATGTAGGCATGGCCTGTCGTTTCCATTTGGATATGACAACAATAATGTCACTGGCCTTGTTTAATTGCTTGCCCTTGCAGTCATGTGCGCTTTTACATTTGCACTATATGCCACATCTATTTCAAGCCCCTTGTGGAAAGCCAGACTACTATAAAGAGACTGAAGTATGGATGAGAGTCAAACTCAGAGTTCATAAGAGAAGTTTTCATTATAACCTTGAGAGTCATCTTAACATGGCATTAACAATTAATTTCAGCATGAAAGTGCTCTTTCCCTGCCAATTTAACTAATGACACTCAAGCACTAGCTGAATAGCAATAGCTTGGATAGGTGGTTGTAGATTTTCTGTGAAGTGTCTTGCTTTACAGGTGCCTTCATTCTTATTGCACAGTTATAGGAGCAGAAATTGCAGTCAGGGCTTGTTCAGATCCACTCAGAAGCCTGGACTAACCACAGGAAAGCTCTGTCATTTAGATTTCATCCTTGTCATTACTGCAGCATCTATATGCCATGACCAGACAGATGGGTAAGTGGGCTCAGAGTACCTCAGTCTCTGTTGGGCTTAAACACTTGGGGGATGTTAAACACTTTTTCAAGAAACTTGACTTCTAATGAAAACACGTCACTCATTTTCCCTGTATATTGCACACTTTCTTCAGGCTAGAGTTGTGCAGGTAATGAGATTTTCTTCTACAAAGCAAACTTGCATCACTTTGAACCCTCTTAGTTAGACCAGGAAAATACACTGTAGTGTTGACACTGCACTCTTCAGAGACAGGCCTATTTAAGTCCGGCTTTAATACTAACCAGTTAGAAGTAGCATACAAAAGTTTGCATCTGTTTATGTTAATTCAAATGCACACCTATAAACTGGTAAGACTACAGTTTTCCATCTGTGTTGTGTCAGAAGATACTGGAGATTCTCACATTGCGGGGTCAAAAATTATTACTCTTGTTGGGAATACCTTTGCTGTAGTTAAGTCAGTTCTGCTTTTTCACACTTCTCTAAAGTACAATTCAAAAGATAAAGCTTCATCTTTAATTCTTAAATCCCATCATTGAAGTGTTTGGCCAGTGTTACGATGTCAGAGTGGTTGGGGGATGTTTGTAGGATGTGCATGGGAACAGGCAGAGGTTGAATTACTTTCCTTTTTCCTAGTCATTGCCCTTCATGGGCAATAAAGGTGAAGAAAAGCCACGGGAGGATCAGATGCAGGTTTTAGCAAGATAAATGGAAGAGTGCTTTCTAGCGCTGTAGTGGAGCAGCAAAAGAACAACACTTGAAACTAATACTGGAAATACCTGTCTGTTTGGTGGGGATGAAGGGATGGAGCAGGAAAATGAAACAGGATGGGGGGGGAAGGAAAGGACATTTTTAATACAACAGACTTCAGCTTGCAAAGTCTTCATCTATCAGACTGTCCCTGACTTGTCCATTACATATTCTTTGTGATTTGAGTGCTCTTCTCTACAAGCACATGAGGGATACGAACCTTTTGGATCATTCTTCCCTGTGCAAGCTTTTTTTATTGCCAAAGGCAGAGCTTGGCCTCATCTTGCTGTGTTACTTTTCCAGCCTCTCAGCACAACTGTTCGCAGCACAACAGTGTTGGGTTTCCACTGTCCTTCTGCCTGATCTCCCACTCGGCGCTTGGGTACAAGACAGAAGCAACATGCAACTGTTGTATTGTGTGATCTGGCAACCTCTTTCCTCAGCCCCAGCTTGAATTTACAGAGCTGAGCAAACAGTTGTCTGTCAAGAGATTTTCCCACAAGAAACATTGGCTTTACTGCACCAGCTTACCATCCTGCTTCCAACCGCAGCCAACATTCACGGAAAGAAAACTCTTTTTCCTCAGTAACCTGGACTTGGATGAGCAAGACTGTTCCATCTCAGCATCAATGCTTCCCCAGTCCTCAGAGCCATTTAACCCCTTAATCATGAGACTTGGTTACTTTTTCCTTGTAAAATAAGTATATCATGGAAGTAGATAGATATTGAGGTTGAATTGTATCTCAATACAGCAGTAATCCTCCTGTGGCACATCTTTCTTTCTCAGTGTACTGTCTGTTGGTTTCCCAATCTGCTCATTTTTTGCCACGGAAAAGGTTTTCAGCAAGAATACAGGAGCTGATTTGATAAGGTCTAGCCGTATGTCTTTCCTCTCCTTCGCACCACTTTTATTTTAACTCCCTCTCCATTGGTGTGATGGGAGCAAGTTAACTGAGTAGTCCTCACTGTACTCCTGAACGCATTACAGTATCAGCCAGTCTGCTGGAGTTCACACATCAGTTAGAAAGCCCAAAGGTCCATCTGACTTGTCCAGAAGGCTCTGCCTGTTGCACAGTTTAGGATATAGGTAAATGCAGTTAGAGCTCATCTCCACAGCAAGCCTAAGCCAAGTCAGGACTTAGGAGTTCTCTCCCAGTCTTTTATATTTTCTATAAAATTGTGATTTCTTGGTTCTGGCTACAGTTTAAACAAATCCAGATGTCCCAAAGTAGTGTGTCTTCTCAGAGACTTACCTTCTCCCGCAAGAGGGATGATCACAGGCAGTAGGCTGAGCAGGACCTTCTGTGTCTCTCCCTGTTTTCCACCAGTCCTCACCTGGTCTGCCAGTGGAGTCTGCCACCTTCTTTTTGCTGGCTTTAGTATTGAGTAGATCTTTTTGCATGCAGATTCAGCTCTCAAACAGCAGAAAGACAGCTGGTGTTTTTTGCAGGTTTATTTTCTTCTGCTAAGTGATTTAAGTCAGCTCATGGAAAAATCTTAACAACAGAGCAGGCACAAGGTAAGCAGCAGGAGAAAAGTAGGAAAAGATGGAAGGGAGATGAGGACCTTCTTCTCACAGCAGCTATGGCCAGCTCAATTTCAGCAGTTCATCATTTTAATACCATGAGCATCACCACATTAGCTATCCTAACCACACTTGAGGTGTGCTTACAAATCCAGAGTACCAGAGAACTTCTAGAGAAGTAGTGTTCATTAGTCTGTTGTAAACGGATGTTGTTCACTTCACTGTGAACAAATGCAGCTGAAGCACAAATCACCTTGTAAAATAAAGGGGCTCGATTTTGGGAGAACTCTTCAGCTGGTAGAAATCATAGAACCGTTGAAGTCAGATGATATCATGGTGAAGAAATTTTAGGCTAACCTACTCAGCAAGGGGTAAGGCCTCAGCTGATGTCAGAGGGAGTATGACAACATTACTTTGGCATGATCTTTTCCTCTGTGAAGCCATATTAGTTCCCAAGTCAGTCCTCAGCCAAACCAAACCTATTTCATATAATGATCTTCAGTGCAAGATGCGGGTGGGTTTCACAAAACATTTCTGTGGTTAAGAGAGGATTTTGGTAGCTGATACATGAGGAGGACCAGCTCTGATTCTGCATCATGAGCCTCTCTTAAACAACAATGGTCTCAAATGCAGTGTGTGTTTCAGGAAATGTTGCTGTGCATGGGGATGTTGTACTCTGAACAAAAGAGGTTTTTACATGTATATGCCTATACATGTGTAAATATTATTTAGTCTAAGGGAGCACGCATGTAAGACCTCTCACTTACTGCAGCATCAAAACGACCTTAAACAAATGACACTAGAGAAGTCATTTGTAATGGCTGGACAAGTGTCAAAATACTAGGAACCTAAAATCTATACTATTTATAGATCATTCTGAGATGATATTTCAATTTTAAGGGAGATAAGCATTACTATCATATAGCCATTAGGAAGTGTTTATATACCAGTCTTCTCTAGATGTATATTCAGAAGACTATGCCTATAAAGGATATTTGAAATCAAGAATCTATAATGCATTCTTCCACTCATACAGTGTCTATTTGACTATCACAAGGGGTTTTTAATGACAACATTAGAGTTTCGCCTTTTTTTATAACGTTATTGAAGCAGTGCTGTAAGTGTGGGCTCTTCTTCAGCCAGAGAAGAGAAACTGAGTTTTATTATGCCAAGGAGAAGTGGCTAAGGCTTGGGCACTTCTGCCTTGTGAAGGGACAGCTTAAATCTAGACTGAGGAGGCAAGCTTGCTGCTATTAGTGAGGAGAGATTTCTTCCTACTGCCCAAACCCCAGCCACTCTGTCTCCTCTCCCTCATCCTCTCCAGAGATGTGCAGCTGCCTTTTTTTCTTGTGCCTAGTGTCAACCCTAGCAGCCAAGCAGCAGCCAGGGAACTGAGTGAGGAGGCAGGTCCCAAGGCTTTACTTTAGGTCGGCCAACCCCAAGACTGTACAATACATGGCTGTTACTAGCAGGAGTGTGCAACTGCTGCCTCTTGCACATGTAGGGCAGTGTTTATGGGGGATGTCTTGAAAGCCAGCTGAGTGCTCTACACTTTGTCACTACCTTGTGCATAACTACAAAAATCTCCCTAGGAGCATTAACTGCAGGAAGAAGGTTGTAGGCATGCCTCTCCATTTGAAGGTACAGTTTGCCCTAATCCCCAGCTAATGATGTAGTTTAGTCTTGCCCAGTAGTACAGTTGTAAAAATGGTGGCACATGGAAATGCCAGCTTTTAGGACCCCTGCCACATTCCTGGGTGCTGTTTGCTACCCTTCCAGTTTGGCTAGGTTGTTTGATACCACATCACCTTAAACCCTCTCAGTCCCAGCTTTCTGCACAGCTGAATCTCTTCACCTTCAGATTGTACAAAGTTCAATCATCTGATCACTTTCTCTTAAAAAAGTACATGTGTATGTTAGGGGGAAATGATGCTTCCTTGTGTTAGAGACAAACTTGCTTTCTAAGTAAGCTTATTTTAGCCAAAAGGCAGGAAATTGCTGCACTCTCAAACAATTTAGGTACCAGCCCTGATTCAGCTCCCCTATTGAATCTCACACTTTCAAACTTGCTTGGCCTTAGCAATATCCAAGTGCTTTCTTGCCATTGCTCACTAGCCAACACACTCCCTGTGGAGTGTTTCCCCATGTGACTGTTCCTTTGGAGGCCTCCTGACAGCCAAGGAAGTGATTTGGTTTTCATGGAGTCATTCACACCACCCAGACTTTCCTCAGAAAAGTGATTTGCACCTAGAAAACAACCATCCACATGCAAGTCTTGCTTGATGGAGTCCATTTCTCCATCATTCCTGAAAATATATGCAACACTTTTGACCTTCCTGGAGGATGCAACTTTCTGTATTGTCTTCACCAGCCTTCTGTAGAGTTGTCTCTTTTCCCAGTGGAGAAGCTCCTTTTAATAGCATTTTCTAGCATTGCCTCTTCTTGGGTTTTCACCAACTTCATTGTCTTGCAGTCTACTCCAAATGGGCTCTACCCCACATTCATTACACTTGCAAAGAGTTACCAGTAGTCTTTGACCTGTAGTCTCTATTGTCCTATTAAAGATTGTCTCTACTAGCCTAATAACGATGGATTATTTGGTTGCTGCTGTTCTGTCAGCCATAGAGACCCCTCCAGAACCTCATGGGTTTTTACCATGCAATCTCTGGAGAAAGATACCCAGGGTGTAAATCATTTGTTGTTAAAAAACCAAACCAAAACAAAACCAAACACCTGAGTGCCTATACTCAAATTCCTAAAAGTCTCCCGTGCAAAACTTGAAAGGAGTCAAACTGATTTAGGTGCTTTGCAGACAGAGCTCGTATATTTAACTAAATTGTGCTGCCAAGCATCAGCTGGTCCATGATGACTGGCAGTGTGCACGCTCATAGCTCCCAGCAGAGGTGAGAAGAAAGTCAATGAGCCTAAATCTTTTTCCACTGGTGTTTAAAGCTGATGCTTTTTATTTCCTATTTGCAGTGGCTTGAGACAGGTTACCATTATTGCACTGATGCATGCCAGCTCTTTAAATTATTGCAACTCAGTCGTATATCTAAATTTGCTGCTAGGCAGCTGTAGCTTTTGAAGACAGGTTTGTAAGTGGTTGTAGAGCCAAGCAGAGTTTTCCAGAATTTTCCATTTTCTTGCTGAAGCAAACAGAGGTGTGAGATACTTGGTGGTTGGATATTTTTGCAAATACCACCAGCCTACTAAATACCTCTGCAAGTCTGAGCAGCTCAGTCAGTTTAGAATATGGGATGGGGCCCTTGATCACTTAGGACTTTTCTTGTGAAGATCTCAAGATGCAGATCTGAGTTCTTCTCATTTGAGGAATATTTATATTCAAGCTTAGCCTGAATCCATTCTAAATATTAAGTGAACAACAGAAAACAAATCTGCACTTGAATCCTGCCTCTTCTTAGAGTCTGAAGCTCTGTTGTTAGTCCAGTAATTTGCCACCCAGATGTCTTGGGGTGAATTTTTTGTGCTTTCTTGTTTTTGTGAAGGAGAAGGGCACAGTGTGTGTGAGTGTATGTGTGTGTATGTGAAGTAATGATAGCTAATGGAACATAACCAAAGCCATTAGGTTCAACTAGAATTTACTTGCTGGCCGCACTGAGGTGAACATGCCACCCTAGCACAGTGCAGTGCACATTGTATGTGCAATTCCAGTCAGCTGTCAAGAAGCCATCAGCTCCTTGAAACTTTTCCAGGGGCCATGGTAGAGAGGATGTTAGGGGTCTGCCATCCCCAGCAGTAAGAGTTATATTTATAGGACTAGAAATTTTCTAGAGAATAGTTACGGTAGTACGCTACTAATTAAAAATAACATAGCATTGCAAATAATGAGGTGAAGGGAAAGTTTAGGGTAAATCATATCTCTGTGTAAATATTAGCTATGAGTTGCTATAATTGGAGAGCGTCTGTCCCAGGCTTCACATTCAGGACTGTGACAGAGGTTGACATTGACTTGCCTCTGCGGGAGTTCCATTCCTCCAGCTGAACCCAGGGAGAGCCACTTCTGCCAGGACTAATAGCAGTGGCACAAGTAAAACCAAATGACTGATACTGGGATGTCAGATTCCTGCAGCACTCTCCCAGTGGGGCCATACACCAACCAACCACCTCAGCAAACTTCCATCACAGTCCATGTTGAACCACAATCTGGTTCAACAACAGACCCACACATCCTTCCTCTCTTCCCTCAGATTTCTAATAAAGTTCCTGCGGTGGCCAAAAATATGTCTCATTTTTCCTTGACAAATATCAGCTAAGTGAATGTTTTCTGATTGGAACCTGCTTCCACCAAAACAGACCTCTCTTGCAGATGAGGTGGGGCCAGCTTTAGACAACCACCAATGTTTAGGCCAGTACTGCCCAGTGATTGCCATGGGGATGATTCACTGCTGACCTAGGGAATCGCATCACCTTTACTGTTGATTTTAATGAAGGACTGCATAGAAAAAAAGCATGGAGATCTTTGGGAAAAGCTGGTCGAGAACAGTGAATTCAGCATGAACCATTGACCTAGTCTGTACAGGTTTTGTTGTTAGTTATCACAGATTACACAGGATGATGGAAAAAAAGGTAGTTTTTGGAATGCAGCTGTATTACCAACTCTGATCAACTGGTAAAATATGCCCTTGGGAGTCAGAGAAGGAAATTGAAGGAGAAGGAAAATAATAGATAGATAGATAGAACCCAAAACACAATTCTTTTGTTGTTTTGGGATTTTTTGGTTTTAGTTTGAATTAAGGTTGTTGCATTAAAAAATCATTCTATGTACAGCCTTTCATTGTGAGTTGTGGAATGAATTGTACATGTGTCAAGGAACCACTTACATGGTCCCTTACTACACTATTATCTGAGCACTTCCCCACATTATTAAAAGGCACAAAGCAGTAGAGCAGTATAATCTCCCTTCCCTTGTTCCGTATAAATTAAATTTAGAAAAGAAGGTTTTTTTCTAATACATGCATGTCTAAGAGACTAAGTGTATGTGTTTGTGAAAGATTATTGATGGAAAGGTGATGGAAGAACTAGGGTTTGTGAATTTGTCAGGGGAAAGATGACAGAAATTAAGACTTTCACGCTCTTCTACAGGCCTCCTGCATGGTCCAGGGAAAGTCACTTGTACCACACCGCACCAGGGGTTAGCTGCAGCAGTGTTCAGCATTGCAGCCAGCTACCTACTTGGTATCTGCAACCATGGAATAGGTGGCTGGGCTACATATGCGACTTCAGGTTGAGGAACAGGGAAAGGAAGGCTGCTCTGCATTGTTCTCTGTAGGACTGGTAGGCAGAGTCTATAGTAAGGGCACTGGCAAAGTAAGCTGTGTTTTAGAGACAGTACAGGTTTCAGAGATACTCTTTACAGTTTGAAAATGGAAAAAGCCATCAATAATGTTAATATCTCTAAGCATTTCAGGTATGCTCGTTAAATGTGTTACTCATATCCCTTTTCAAAAGCATTTTATATTCTCATATGGAACATGTCATCATCCCCATTGTAACACATTCCTACCCCAGATAGACAGACTTGAAAAGGAAAGACGGGCTGACAAGAATCCACCTTATTCACCTAGAAGCTAGATGTCTTTGGTTGCCTGCTTTTTAACTACTCTTAACAAGTCATCTCTCAGAGATTGGTTTTGCTTTCAAAGTAAAATGCAACTATAAGTCCATCTTAGGGATCTGGACAGTTGAGCTATAAAACCCCTGTTGTTTCTTACGGCAGCAGAACCCCCAGCTGTGTGCAATTCACTTTACATATTTCATAGTTGCCAGTTATTATGCTGTGCTGTGCACACATACATTGCAAGCAGGAAGTAGGAGCAGCTCAGCTCTTGGCTTCTTCGATCTCAAGAGACTGCCATGAAAGTGAAAAACACTAAACTAAAACGTAAGTATCTGTTAGACCTTTAATTAGCGACCTAAGGAGTGTTTGCCAAGAGGAAATTTGAATTCAATTATCCAAATAGAAAGTATTTAACCTCTCAATAGCACTCAAGTAATTACAATACTTGGGATTTTTTTTCAGAAACCTTAAAAAATAAAACAAAAAGCAAATTAAAAATGGTAGATTTTGTATCGCGTGGAGTATACAAAGGAAAGCTGTAACACTGCCCATGTTTTAGACATATTAGGACAGAAAGGGACAGCCTCAAGCAAGGAAGAGCAGGTTGCAGGATTCTTGATTTCCCCAGTGAAAGAGCCAGCGACATCATCAGGGCCAATAGTGGTAGTTTTATGTGCATCAGTACAACAATAAACACACAACTAAGATCAGCAGGTCATCTTATACAGCTTTTAATGTGATAAAGATGCTCAGTTAGTGCCAGAAGGATAGGGATGCATGAGAAGAGGCTGTATATTCCGCTGCGTTTTGCAAACATTAGTCTATACCAACCAAGCCGTTTCAGACTGCAGCAGCTGTTTCAGCCCTGTTCCCAACTGTCCTTTCACTGAACATCCACCCAAAAGTTTCCAGTCCCAAGGAAAAAAAGTTCACTATTTTCTTGTTCCTCTCTTCACAGACTGTAGGTTGCTTTGGGATTATGTTTATCAGCTGCTTTCTGACAGCCGGTACGAAAATTTCATCCGATGGGAAGATAAGGAATCCAAAATATTTCGGATAGTGGATCCCAACGGGCTGGCCCGGCTGTGGGGAAACCACAAGGTAAGGAAGCAATGCAGTTTTCCTCCTGCAGCACTTCACTTCTTGTAACATCGTAGGATTCACTTATAAGCAAAGGGAATAGGAAGAAAGCATGTGCATATAAACTACTGCTGTAAAGTTATAATCTTTTATTCTATGCACATTAGAAATGTAAAGCATCCAGCCTCAGGCACTAAAACCTACTTTTCATATACAGAACCTGGTGGTTTGGTTTAAAGGCATTTACCTATAAATGCATTTAATTCTAACATTACAAGGAGTGCAAGAATTAACGGTCCTTCTCTCTCAAGGCATCTCATTTCTTCCCAAACCCTGATGCTAAGGATGTTCTGGTTAGATGTAGTCTGTATATTACATCTCAGTAGGAGCTTTCTATCTGTGTTCCTGCCTGCACCAACATCCAGATTTCACACGCTGTCCTGTGACAGACACCAAATGCTGCAGTATTATGTATTTCCTTTTAAGAGTGTAATTCTGCTCTGTTCTCTGGAAAACAGTTACTAATTTTTTCAGTTTGGGACTGAGTATGTATGGATTACATATATATATATATATGAGCATACATAGCCTAAAATCTTGATAAGGTCAAGATTTTCTCCTGTGACTCAGTGCTTACAAGAACATCTGTCTTAGAGATCTTGGGCTGCAGTACTGGGAATGGAGAGTTGATTTTACCCAACCTCAATGCTAATAATTGGGCCTTGCCATCGTGTCTCGTGTTGGGTGTCTAAAACTGAAGCTACATGAGCCACTTGGGAAACACAGTGGCCTTTTAGTATATAAGAAATGGAAGAAGCACACATGGTATTTCAGGGGGCTTCCCAATGAGCAGAACCTAGATTTTGCGGGACAAACATTGTCATTGTTAGCAAGTAATTGCCACAGGAGCTTTTTATGTGGCCTCCCTTAGCAGGGTTGATGTGGCCAAGGCAAGCAGAGGAGGTCTGCTCTTAGGTGACATTTTAGACATGACAGATCAGTCTCATTTAATAAATCCAGCTCAACACTACAGTCTTCTGCCTGATCTTGGACTGTGCCAAGCCAAACTCCTAACATGGAGGCTCACAGGGCAAAAGCATGCTTCTACTAGTTTGGCATGTTTTGCCCATGGCAAGGTGGCTGCTTAATACTCATGCAATCATGGCTTTGCCGGTATAGTTGTCTCTCTGATGGGTTTTTTTTTGCCAGCATAGTAACCAGTGCTTGTTGTACCAGAAAAATGCTCTTCATGCAGACATAGCCTAAGGGACTGATCCTGCTATTCCAAGTCAGTACTATGGGGGCTGCCCACACTGCCAGTGCCTTGTGGCACTCAGTGCTCTGACTATGGCGTTCGGGTCAGCAGCTCCCAAAATGAAGGGGAGGCTCTGTATAGAAGCAGATGTACAACCTAATGGGCTTCTTGATTTACACCCATATAACATGAGAAGAAGTAGTCTCTCAATCTCCACAGTGCTCTGTAAGCATTAACTAGTTAATGGAGGGGAATCCCAGAGGAACAGAGCTCTTGGCAGGGATTGCTGACAGATTCAGTCTATTAGCCACTGTTCTTATGCTTTTACAAAAGGTGGTTTTCATTAAGAACAAGCCTGTCACGTCCCACTTGGCATCAGCGTCTCCCTCCATCTAATGGTTCCTCTTGTGGTTGACGAAGCCTTTTGTTATCTGTGATCCAAGAAACTAGAAAAAAATCACTCAGAATTTTTGTTAGACTTCCTTGCTTAAATTGCCCTCAATGAAAAGAGACCCATAAAAATCTGGTGATGAGGGCTGGAGGGGCAGGATGGGCCTGCAAAGGAGAGGAACATGTAATTTCTTGAACTGACTTGGTTACTTTAGCTAGCTGTGATAGTTCTGCAACTCCTTTTGGGGCTTAGGAAGATTTCAGTGAATCATCTCACCACATTTTTCCTTTTTCTCTTGAAAAACACAGAACAGAACAAATATGACTTACGAGAAAATGTCCAGAGCCCTACGCCACTACTACAAACTAAATATTATCCGGAAGGAGCCAGGACAAAGGCTTTTGTTCAGGTAATTTTTTCTTTTCTTTGCCATGTCTTTCTACAGGCGATTAGTTTTTGAAGATGGAGAATGGAATTGTGTGTGGGATACTTCATCGCCACAGCTATAACACAGGTGACAATGGGCATACGTTTGTAAAAGCTGTCTAAACCAGTGCTTCCCAGCTTTCAAGGCAACTGCACCAATTTACAGAAATATAAGCCTGTTTCAGTGATCAGTGGAGTCAATAGAAGTCTTTTCACTTGCTTCAAGCAGGCTGCGCCATTATTTAAGACCTTAGCTAAATGATTCATGATCTCAGCCAAACTGCTGGAAAAGCCACTCCAAACTGACTTCTCAAACACAGCTGGTGGTGAAGGCTAAGCAGGTATCAGGCGTTTCCTCAAGTGCATTGGCATCACAGAAGAGAAGTGCTGATAACCATGTCTTCAGCAGTGCTGCCTACAAGGAAGAGAGAGACCTGTAGGAGCTGTTCATAAAACCTAACGCATCGGATGGGATGATACAACCAAGAATTTAGGAGGTAGTGTCTGAAACAGCATTAAAGCAGGAAGTTACTTGTACAAACTTGAGTGTGGCTGGCAGAGAGTGAGAGCACTCCAGTTCTCTTCAGACAAGACCACCGAGTCCTGATGCGTATGTCTAACCCAAGGAGCACTGAACTCAGACCAAAGACTTAGATGCCATCGAAGTCACTGCTTTGATGTCAGTGGTCTGAAGCTAGTAATGTGCTTGGTAATGGTATCAATAGGAAGGCAGTCTGTTTTCTTAAATAGCTAACAGGACTGCATGAGCACGCAAACTATCTACAGCTGAAAAGGTTTCTGTGGGATGTCGTGTTTATGTCAGCTCTTAGAAGACGACTTAGATGGGGAAGGAGAGTGAAGGGAAGAATGAATCAGAGGCAAAATCAACTGCATGATATTTTTGTGGAAAGTTAAAACAAGGTTGCTCCATCAGCAGCAGTACCAAGGGAACCTGTATCGCTATGGCCTTGTGTGAAGACTCTGCTGCCCTGGGGGAATTCTGTGATGCTGAACAGCGAATGTGCTTATCTTGGAGCCTCTCCTCCAGTGAGGGCACAAACAAAACAGGAGTCTTCTCAACCAGGCTGCCTATTTTCTGAAAACCATAGAAACTTAATATCCTTGGAGAGCTCAGTTCCTCTGTCAGACTTGCCCAAAATTGACCAACAAATTCAAAGGTCACCAGGGAGCATAAAACATGAGCATATAAACCTCATTTCCTTCAGAAACTGGAAAAAAAAACAAACAACAAAGCATTTTTTGCACAATTCCCAATAAGAACGTTTTGATGTTGTTTTCTTAGACCTATTTATATCTGAAGAGAAAAAGAAGAACAGCTGCAAAAAATCAAGCCATTAATGTGCCTTCCTTGGCTATTTCTCACAAGCATAGAAATAATAGGAAATGTGTCTATAAGTAACATGTAGATAGTTCTCTTATGCAGATATCTGTACAGAGCTGTAAGTAAAATGGAGTCAAAGAAGGATTTCTAATAGGTTGCCTCAGTGTCTTCTGCAACAAAAGAGGTCACAGGTACTGTTTCTTCATTAGCTTGTCATTCTGGGTTGATTTCTTAAATTTTAGTCAAATGCTATTACAAATACTTTGACTTCCTTGACATGGCTTAAAACACGGACCAGAAAGAATACCTGAAGCACTGCGGTACAATTCACATCAGCCCATTTCCCACATGGTTTAGGAAGCAGAACAGACAGAAGGTAGGGAGGGCAGTGGAATCACTCTCTGTTTCGATTTCCTCCTCCTGCAGGATCAACAAGACAAGCCCAGGGTTTAAATCAGGGCACAGTCTGGCCCGTAGGCTTTGGTGCATTTTCACTGTGTAGTCAGGGACTGATTCACCACTTGTGTATGCTCGCTTTTGACCACGGTAACACCATTTATATCAGCAGCGTTCTCCCAGCATACAAATGGGAGTGAAACAGCAGTGAGTCACAGCCCTCTTTTTTTTTCCCCTAAATGCATATGTGCACATGATTTCCAAAATTAGAAGGGGTGGCAAAAGGTTAGTTCCAGGCTGTGCTATGCATTTGCTGAGAGACTTCAGATTCTTCAGTCGGAGAGCCCTCAGCTTTATAACCTCAGAGGCAGAAGAGGAGGCGAGTCTTGCCCAGAAGCTTCAGCAGTGATTTTTCTGGGTCAGTGGTGGTAACAAAGCTCCTGTCAGTTGGTTTTGTTTTCACTGGGGCAAGGATACCGAGCATATCATCAACCTGAAATAAAACCAGCTCCTCTGATTAACACATTTTGCACTGCTGGATGTTAGCCAGTGCATCGTTAATGGAAGACTGTGAAATTTTGTAACACGTCCAGCATAAACATCTTTCATCCTAATTTCTCCAGAAGTACTTATGAGTTAGGAAAGTGATTTGTGTTTAAACTAGGATTTCATCCTTCCTGTGCCACACTCTCTTCCTATGCTATTAAATTCAGAAAGAAAAAGCAGAGCTTTTCCGTGCTGTCTCTGTGCAGTAGTACACAAAAGCATCCTGGCAAAGATCAGGACTGCAGACTTGATCTGCAGGCTGGTGGATGTCCTTTCTCATTTCCTACTGCTGCCATGCCTCCCCAGAGGCAGTTTCTGTTTCTAGCCCCATGCAGACTCACTTCATCAAGACATTAGTGCTGGGAGCCATGGCAGTCATTTACAGAGAATGCTGCTTCATTACAATTAGGCTTGCTACAATCACACAGGAAGAGACCATCTTTGCTCACAGTTCCCTAGCCCAAAAGCTTTTTCTTTCAGGGTTTTTTCCATTTCCCAGAACTTGTTCTGACTTGGTCCTTGGCTTTTTCCACCACTATTCCTTTGGTGTTTCATATTCTCCTCAATCACTTCCATGGAAGATAGCACAAACCAGTAGCCCTCTGCTTCTCCACACCTTGCAGATGCTTTTGCTGTGAAATATGCTGACCATAAAGGTTTTGAATGTTCTGTCTCCAGACACTGTAAATGAGTGTAGTTGTGGCACGCTAGCATCTTGCATGACAGCAGCAGACAATACGAAGGAGAAAAAGGAAATACCATTTTTTTTTAAAGGACTGTGGAATTTGGTTCAAATTTGGACTTTCAAGGAGCAGGGGTAAATGCATGTGATTTTTCTGGTTTCCTTTCAAGGTGCAGAGGAGGGAAGACACCAGTAGGCTGGGGAGAAACCGGGAAATACTTGGGACTATTCATCAGAGACTGTATTGGTAGGATGAGGGTGAACGAGTTCTAACTTAAACAGAGGAGAATTAGGTTAGATATAAGGAGGAAATTCTTCCCTGTGAGGGTGGTGAGGCACTGGCACAGGTTGCCCAGAGAAGCTGTGGCTGCCCCATCCCTGGCAGTGTTTGCTGCCAGGCTGGACAGGGCTTTGAGCAACCTGGTCTACTGGAAGGTGTCCCTGCCCGTAGCAGGGTGCTGGAACTCAACGAGCTTTAAGGACCCTTCCGACCCAAAACAATTTGCGATTCTGTGATTATATTTAAATTTAAATGCTACAAGAATAGCCCAGAGTTTAAGTCGTGTTGAGAGAACAGTAAAAATGGCTACAGATCTGAAAGCAGCAGGGAAAAAAATTACTAATTTTTAAATTGGTGTTTTCTTGGGTTTTTTTTTTTTTAAGGCGAGAAATAGATCAGTAGCTGTCCCACTAAAAAAGATATGTTCTAAGTTTGTCAGCAAAACTTCAAACAAACAAACAAACCAAAACACAAAAAAGACAAATATTGTTTTAGTCAACCAAAATGTGTCCTGAATACACAGTGAAGTGTTTTCCTTTTTATTGGAGCACCTACTTCATTTTAGTATTCCTTTTTTCATTGGCCTTTTTTCAGTTGTAAAATAGGCTTGAAATAAAAATGTTTGGGCTGAAACTAAGCATTTTTTTTTAGAAGTAAAAATTACATATTTCTCATTTTTTTAAATTCCCCCTCTGCCTTCTTTTCTTTAAAACACTTCAATTAATTTGATTTCTCAGACATGTCAGTGACCGTGAAATACTACATTTGTGTGAATTTCATACCATTCTTATAAAGATGCCTATAATTAGCTGGGGTGTGCCTTAATTCTTTTATGCCTTGGTTGTTTTCTTCCTGGTAAGGGTCTCCAGCTTGGAATTGTGTACACAGGACCAAATATGTTCTGGATAAAAGCTAGAAAATACAATCACTTTTGAACCTAGTCTGTTATCTTGCCCAAGCGCCAAGACCTATGGTGTAGCAAATTGTCTTAAAACTTTATGTACACTGAGAGGCTTTGACATTAAATAGAAGTAGGATTAAATATATAAAAGCACACTTACTTTTATTGCTTGCATACCTATGGAAACAGCACTTTAAACTAATAAGGCAGAGGCTAAAAGTGTGAAATATTGTACTGGCTAAAAGTGTGAAATATTGTGACTTGGGAGAGAGGAGGTTTCATTAGCAGATAGACAATAACCGAGACGATGGATTTGACAAATCCAGTCAGTGTTTTCAAGAACTCACACAATGAATTGCTCTAAATAACAGGTATTGCAACAGATTGGGCTGGGGAAGGGAAGCCTGTAGATCAAGGGGAAACAGGAAGATGAAGGAGAAAAATTACAGGCAGTAATTTGCTAGTACAGTACTGCTTTGTACGCTGCATTCTTAGCGCACTTGTACATACACATCTGCATGTACGCCCATGGAGGAGAGTGTACACATGTGCTTATTTGGGCAGCGTGCTCTAGTGGAAGGTGTCCCTGCCCATGGCAGGGGGTTGGAACTAGATGATCTTAAGGTCCTTTTCAAACTAAACCAGTCTGCGATTCTCTGATTCATCTCACAGTAAGGCAAGACTTTTGAAAACATTAGCCGTTTTTTAAGGAAGCACTGTCCACTTTCAGCCTTTGTCTATCAGCAGCAGTTGCTCTGGAAGATCAGACTTAAAAAAAAATCAATTAGTTTCAGATAGACTTCACCAAACCTCATATAAAAAAGAAGAAACAAGTCATAGGAAACTGGTATATAGGAGGCCAGAGGTCTATGAGCCAAGGAAATTCAGCACTGCCAAGACAACGCTAATAATTCTGAGTCGAGAAATATCAGCAACATGAGAAAAACATTGGCCAACAAAGAGATTTAGAATATATGAAGTATATTAACTGGACACAGAAAGAAACTAATGCTGTAAGAATTAAAAGCACCATTACATATGCATCTGCTGGCCAGCTGTAGTGTTAAATGGGGGCCATTACTTAGGTGGGCTGATCTGCAGGACCTCACTAAAATGACAATGCTCATTAGAGACCCATAGTATTGCTGTGAGACACCACAATGCCACTGTGGTCGAAGAATGACCACGGCATAGGACAACCAGTGTGTGCAAACAAAATGAACAATGTATTTCTCATCAGGACCATTCTGAGCCAGACACTTCAACTTTCAACCTTAGCAATAGTGTTGCTGCAGTCTGCATTAGAGAAGGGGATAACTGTATTTTCAGAGTTAGAACCCTCAATGATACATTTCCTAATTTCTCTTAATAGGCTCTATAGTTTCTCTGCTGATTTTATATTGATGTTCATTCACTGTTTATAATGCTTTGACAGGGTAGGAAGAAATAACCTCTCCTCCAAGAAAAAGAATGGAGGTTAGAAAGAGGAAACTCCAGAGAGAATCTTAGAGCAGCTTCCATTACCTAAAGGGGCTGACAAGAAATCTGGAGAGGGGCTTTTTAGAAGGGCCTGTATTGACAGGACAAGCAGGAATGGCTTTAACCTGACAGAAGGGAGATTTAGATGAGATCTTAGGGAGAAGTTCTTCCCTGTGAGGGTGGTAGGGCCCTGGCACAGGTTGCCCAGAGAAGCTGTGGCTGCCCCATCCCTGGCAGTGTTCAAGGCCAGGCTGGATGGGGCT
>JANHGB010044989.1:0-28841 GCA_026283785.1 Coracopsis vasa | reverse complement strand
GAGCTAGAAGGACAGGCAGAGAAAGTAGGATTCCACAAGATCATGCTGCTGCTCCGTGTCTGCAGCAAACTGGGACAGAAGGCTCCGTGTATTGAAGGAGTGGGAAAAACTGACTAATCTACAGATCCGAAACTAAAGGTCCCTTGAAACTAAGGAGTTACACTGCCACAGGCTCAAGGGCACCCACGTTGTGGCCATGTCTTGGGAGCTGGGGTGGAGAGGGTGTACTGAAGAGGTAAATATGAACAACAGATAAAGTGTGATTGGGAGTGTCAGTGTAAGGCAATATCCTTTAATGCTGTGGTCTTGACAACTGCGTAACTGCATTACTTTATTGTGCCTGCTGTAGCTACTGCTAAGATGGTGAGGACTAAAAAAGGTGACGAGACCTTCTATAGAAAGTGCTCTCATGAGGCACAGGTTTTTTTCACTGCTACAGTGACACTGCAAAATACAGACAATGAGGGGCAATCCACCAGTGTAAGCCTATCTGCTCACTGTGTATGCTGTCGAAGTTCATCCTCAGCAGTGGGTAAGACAGGAAAAAAGCAAGGAATCCTGAAATCACCTATGTTGTCCCATAGGGAAATTTTCTAGGAGGAATTTTGTAGAAGCAATATTCACCTTTACCAAAAATGCAGTCACTGTCACCTGCAGGGTCTAAGGGGAGAAAAAAGTGGTGGTTGTTGAAACTGTTTGAGTTCACACGCAAAGGACATCTCAGACAACTTCATCACAACCAGAGAGAAGTTCTTTCAAGGCTGATGCCTGTTGGAATGAAAACAGCCTTTGAACTTGGAGCAGGCAGATCCCACAGAGGATCTGCTGTCCCCAGCCTCGTGCCAGGCCCGCACCGAGTGGCCAGAACTGCAGGGGCCTGGGACCTGTTGTGGGAGCTGCAGGAGTTCAACTGCTCTGGGGTCTTGGAAGCAAGTTTATCAGCTGTGACTAAAACAAGACAGTAACACCAGGCTAGAGCAGCTGTAGTAGACAGATTCCCATCTACCTCGCATCCCAATGGTGGATACATGGAGTGCAAACACAGAATTGATGTACTGAGCTACAGGAACGCCTGCCTACCTGGGCTAGCAAAGGTAACGCTGTCTTACCACCACCCCTGACACCCATCTTCCCTCCCCAGTGTCTGGTATCTCAGTGTAGAATCTTCCTGCAGCAAAGCAACCAAACTCTCTGCCTTTGCCACCAAAACAGATGGGGAAAGGAAAGTCTCGTACTTGGAGACATGCAAAAGCCCTCCAGGCACGGTCCTGGGCAACTGACCCTGCTTGAGCAGGGGGGTGGACCAGAGGTCCCTGCCAACCTCAACACCCAGCTAAGGATCTTCACAGTGTGCAGTTAAGTGGGACCTCCATTGCCATCATCTTGCTGCAAGTCTGAACAAGCCACAAGCCAGTCAGGCAGGACATGCTGCAGCTCCCCACACAGCAGGACATGCTCTTGATGGCAGGGAGGTTGGAACTAGTTGATCTTAAGGTCCTTTCCGACCCTAACTATTCTATGGTTCTACGATTCTGTGATTCTATGACTTTAGTTTGAAACCTGTTGCCTCTGCATCCAAAGAACACTACTGGAGCCCTGCCTGTGGACACTAAGTTGCTGCCACCCTCCCCAGGTTTCAGACTCCACGCATGCGTCCTTTACATCTCCTTGTCAGGCTGCACCCATGCGCAAATCCAGAACGCAGCAGTTCGAGGTCTTCTTTTTTTAATAAACTCCTAGTCTGTTTTCATTGGTGACGGCTTTTTTGGTTTTCTTAAGGCGTGGGGCTGAGGAACTGAATCAACTGAATGTAACAGAACAAAAAAACAAACAAAACAGCCTATTCTCAGGGCCAGTGAGTTGCAAATAATTTTTAAAATGCCTGTAATTACATCATCTCAATAAAAAAATTTAATATAAAAGTGGGAATGCCAAATTTTGTTGGTGCAGTCATTGCTATAAGGTCGTTCTTTTTAAAAACTGTGGTGCCCAAGCATCTACAGCACAATAGCAGCAGTTTTCTATCAGGGAAAGAAACCTGCAGACTTCCCATGCCCAAACAAGTATGAGCAGTGCATGGATCTTTCCTGGGATACGTTGTTCAGAGAAGGTAAAGCTGTCCCTTGGAGTGTTCATTTTGCTGCCTGCCCTGTGAGATGAGCAGAGCACCCCAGCAGGGCCTAGGCGGGTGTACCTGGTTCTCCTTCTTTCTCTTGGAGAGGACATAGAGGGAAAAGCAAACAAAAATGAGGTGGTGTGGTGATTGTTGCATCATCTTTATCCCGCTAAGGAGGCCAGGTCAAGGAGTTTGATGTATTCATAGCAGTGGTCATCTCTGCAAACCAGTGCAGAAAACCTGCCATTAATGCTTCACCTTTCCAGCACAGGGGAGGGCTTTACTTTCCTGTCTTCACCCCTACCAGGCAAGGCACAGAGACGTGGTGGGTGCCACCAGGTGCTGGGTGCTTAATGCACAGCAAGGTGAGGCAGCACAAACTGCTTGCTGCTGTCCATCACTCCATACAGCAGCCCTTGTCTGCTGCACGTTGGGATTATTTGTGCTGATGGTAGTATGGTGCTGCTCTAGAGAGGGGCCACCAAACGCCATGGCAAACGCATCTGGTCAGTGCCACACTAATGCTCTCTGGTAGGAACAGCTTGTGGCAGGTTAAATCGTTTGGATCCCAGCTATGGTTCAGGGTGACCCCATGATAACCTGTGGGTTATCTGGGATCTGTGGGTTATCCACTCAGCTGCTCCTTGCTAGGTATTTGTTCTTGGTTTTCTTTCACTGTTGTTTTTAAACCACAAGGCAAAGGAGTAAGCACAAAACAAACCC
Source organism: Coracopsis vasa (assembly GCA_026283785.1). Taxonomy (NCBI): domain Eukaryota; kingdom Metazoa; phylum Chordata; class Aves; order Psittaciformes; family Psittacidae; genus Coracopsis; species Coracopsis vasa. The sequence continues at coordinate 26,002 of JANHGB010044989.1, read as the reverse complement.
CTCTCCGAACCAAGACATCAAGCAAGAAGGAAACAAAGTGTGTTGCTCCATAATTCAGCACCTCCAGGCCATTTCTCTTCATTTTAGAAGAGGAAGTAGATGCATCCCACACCCTCTCCCAGCTTTCTGTGCACTCTGAACAACAGCAAACGCTGCAGGTTGAAGGCGTATGGATTGTTCTTGGTGATTTTGGCTATCGCTCAGGTGAGGTCTTGAGTCCAGAGAGACATTGGAGAACATCCTTTGGAGGCTGCAGGCCCGGCAGTGCATGCCCAGTACATCTTCCCCTCCCATTTCCAAGGTTAACTCAGCTGTAAAGCAAAGCTACCACAGGCCAACATCAGCGTGGGGATCATGGATGATGCAAACATCGGCAGGCTGCGGCTGACACAGGCATGACGGTGCACGCTCCCCAGTGCTGACCAGGAAAGACTTTGCACTGGTGTCAAAGAGGACCTCAATGCCCGTGCACCCGCGGGACGCAGAGAGGCTGCGGGTGAGGCGCTGACAGCAGCAGGTTTTAACTATGTAGAAAAACAGTCGCAGTGATACTTAGCAGAAAGGTTTTCAGCTCTCCCAGGTGAGACTCCGCCTGTGAAGCGTGAGCAGGCAGGCACGTGCTTTATTCCCCTCAAAGACTTCGCTGATTCAGACGATTCCTGACTTCAGTGTGAAACCCAAGCAGCCTCCAAGCAATGCAGAAAGAGCCACCAATGAAAGGCGTGAGGGCACGAGATGAGAGAGGACGCACTACCACAGTACAAAGCCAAAACCCAAGCCTGCTTCATTAATCACCTGAAAGAAAGGATGGTGTGTCCATGCAAATATTCTATTAGCACAGAATTATGGTGGGTCTACCACAGGTCAGCTCTCTCCATATCAGATTCCCATGCACCCAGGATCTGCCAGCTACACTGGATTCATCATGGGCACCCCCTTGCCCAGTTCTGCTGCAGAGAACAGCATCCCTTCTCAGCCCATGCAGAACTGCAAGTCATGCCAAATTATACCCAGGCAATGCTGCAGGATGAGCTTCCCAGCACCTACTTCCAAAAGAGGCAAGGACGTGAGGTGCCAAGAAATCAATGCCAGAACAGCTGCCACTCCAGCACAAAAACATAAGACAGGACTGTGTCCAATAGTGAACAAAATCACATCAGTTTCTTCATTCTAGGCGTTCCTACCTGGTTTTCCCAACCAACTCAAAAGTTACATGTCATTTTGCAGCCAAGGTGGAAAAAAAGGGGCAAGAGCCGATCTTCCCACCTTCATATCTCCAATCCACTCACCTTGCTGCCTTAAGAAAAGGGAAGTGGGATGTGGATGCTCAGCAGTGAAGATACGTCAGTGTCCCATGCAGAGCAGTGTGTGGAGACCTGTCTTATGCCAGCCCCCTGGCTCATCCCAAGCTGGTTCCAGTGGTGGCAATGTCACCAGTGAATGAAACAGCCTTTCTCCTCTGCCCCTGTGGCAGTGGTGTTATATCCCTGCTGTAACAGCCTTCATTTGCTTAAAAGGACAGCATTAGTGGTGCTTAATGACTGTCTTCCATGGCTGATCATCATAAGCCAGGCAACCTGTTTGCTTATTGACCAGTTCTTCTACCCATTGTGTGCCCTGGTTAGATTGCCCATGGAAGAGTAACGCTTAGGTTGTGTGTAAGGGTTCACTCTGCAGGACCCAAATTTCTTCTTGTGATCCTTGACAGGCTGAGGCCAGCTAAACATACAAATGGGAGGAAAAATAACCTGGCAGCTGCTATAGAGAATTGGAGCAGTGCACACATTTGCTTCAATGCTGTCCATTTGTCCGCAAAAGCAAGCGGGTGCATCTCTGCCAGCCTCAATAGAGCATCAGTTTGTTCCAGCACAGGAACCAGTTTAACACCAGGCAGCCCCTCTTTCTGTTACTGCCCTGGGATGGCTCCCACCAACTACAACCAACATTTAGAGGGAACAAAGAAAACCCAGTGCCCTCCCATAAGACAATAGCGGTCGTTATGACCGATATGATCAGTTGTAAAACCTGCAGGGACACATCAATCTTGCTGCCTCCTGCGAACACCTGTGCGCAAAGTTTCTCAGCATCTCAAAGCGCTGGAGAGCAGCCGCAACAGGAAGAATGTAACTGTTCAGGAATTAGAATTGATCTCCTGCCGCCTGATAAACGCTGTTAGCCTGGGGTGGTTGACTGGGAGCCAAGCTCTGCTAAATGGACAGAGTTTTCCAGTCAACCCTTCCTGGTGTTTGACAAGGTAAAGGGAAGGAACTGGAGTGGAGACAGCTTGAACAAAGCAGGTATTGTTTCCTGCGGGCTTGATAGAGATGTGAGCACATGAGCCATCAGAAGAAAGTGAGGGAAAGAAGCAGGGATGGCATGAAAGCTGAGGGAAATAAAGTGTTGGTTCTGATGATCGTGGAGATGAAAGCTGGGAGTGTTCATCACATGCCTTCCCAAGGGCAGGGCCAAGGTCAGTAACTTTCACTTGGCTAATGCACGCTTGCAGGATATGAACCAGCCTCTATTCAAAGACCTGCAGAATGAGGTCTCCACCTCCTTCGTACCAAAGGTCAACCATCTCTTGCATTAAATCTGTTCCTTCCTTTCCATTTAACTGTATCCTAATTCCACTTCCAGTCACTAGCTCTCCTTACGCTTTTCCCCCCTGAATTCTGTGCACGGTAGTGTCCCACCCATACACAAGATCCTTACTGACTGCAGTCAGTGCAAGTCATACTCTGTTCTATTCCAACTAAACAAGCAGGACTCAACGGAGGAACTGAAGCTCCATTGTACAACAGCTTCCTGGAGGGGCTGCTCCTGGCTCAGGAGCTACAGGATGGAGCCACACTTGTTTCTTGGGGTGCTGTTTGGGCCGCTCCTGCAGGAAAGGCTGCAGAGAGCACATCTATCTTTTGGGAATGGCTGATGTGAAACAGAAAGGGGAAAGGGAGAAACCCACATCAAGGTGCCATTTTCATCCCATGAGACCCCAAGTAACCCAACAACCATGCTTCTTCCAACACTCCAGCTAGGGTGAGAAGTTTTCTCTCCACCTGAGAACGACCCTGGGCAAATCGCTTGCAAATAGAGTAACAAATACATCAGGAAGAGAGCTGACTGTTCCATTTTTCCTCTTCAAAATGTTCCTACTGTTGGTGAATGCTCCTGGGAACACACTGTCTCACAGACGAAGGTTTCTTTCTCTTCACATGCCTCCCTGGCTCACATCCCAGCTGACTCCTAAAAACACAGTGGAATCAGCAAGCAAGAATAATTAACAGGCAACCAAATTTCACATGGCCAGGACTTCACCCATTCCATGCACATGGTCCAACCCGCAGCTGAAATTTCCTTGACCTTACACAGAACAGCAGGAAAATGGGCCAGACAGATCTGCTGTTCCACCACCACAATTCCATGCACGAAGTGACAGCTTTGCTCTGCTAAAGCCAGTGGAAATCAGGGGTGTATAAAACCTGTGCAACACAGAGATCTGAGCAGTGTCCACCAGGAGAAATTAAGGGTTTGCTACAGAAATAAAACTTAACCCCCACAGCAACCTCCTCAACCAAGCCAATTCCCACCCGGGAGCGAAAGCCATAACAATTTGTTTTCATGGCACTTTGCAGAGACCTGGATTCAGTGCTGACATCCATCAGCTCCCAACACAGTCAAACTGACAGCACAAAATCAGCTTCAGACCCAGTTACCAAGGACTTAGGTGTCCAGGGCTGTCGAGTCGTGTGTTTTCCAGTAAGGAGAGTTTCATTAGAAATGTTTTCACACCGGGAGATAAGTCTGGTGTACAGAAAGAAAACACTTCATAAGATTAAGCCAAGTCCATCTCAAGACATAAGAACATATGGCCCAGTTTCCAAAGGGACTGATTAACCCACAGTTTTCACTGGAATCAACAGAAAACCGCTTGTTTTGCATTTGGAAGTTGGATTGCTCCTTTAGGCTCCTACATCCATTGATTATTTACACACATTATGAAGACTACCTTGCATTGCTCTTTCTCAGCGGCTCAGATCTAGCAGCATGGCAGAGTTTTCCTCGCCTAATGTCAAGGCTTCACCATGTCCACATGGTCAGACATCCTCTTTGCTGCCCTGCATCCCATCTTTGCAGGAGCCTGGCTAAGGGAGCAGTGCTCAGCAGTGGACAATGGATTGGGTTAACAGCACCCCTTGGAAAACTTTGGTGCAAGGGCTGGTCTCCATGGAGCGAGGGCAGGAGCAAAACATAAGTGCCATTTGAGATACACAAGACATCTGCCCAGGCCTGGTGGGACATGATGGAAACATGCATCTGTTTTCCCAAACGCTTCTGGTTTGGGAAGTGCAGATGACAAAGGCACATTAGCAAGGGAGGATAGAGACCTTTTCAAGTGATGCTTGAGAGAAGAAACAGTGAACTGCCTTGGAATGAACTTAGCTCTCATGCTCCAGACCATCAGCAAAAGGTTTGGAGGTTCCCCTAAGTGTAGCATCTGTGGCTGAAGCAGACATACACTGTATGGGAAGGGACGGAGGGAGAGATGCCTGGTCCCTGCTGAAAAGCAAACAACAGAGCACAGCTACGGGTGTGAGAGGCCGATTGCAAAAGGGTAAATATTTATCTGAGAGAATTTTAGAAAGAAGGAAACATTTTTCATCTGGTTGTTAAATCCTTCAGGAAATTATTCATTTTTCCAAGGAAAACGTTTTCTTTCAATTCAAAACAACTGTTTTTCTCCCGGCTTTTGTTTACAGAAGAAGGGAGAGTTTCAGCTCTGCCCTTTTTCATCCGTGCTCCACAAAATGTCAACCACGGCTCACGCCCTGGGTCGGGAAGTCACTTTTTGGAAGGAAAACAAAGAAAAGGAGGTGCTGTGAGGCTTTGCTGAGCAGCGGTGCCTGCTGCTAGGAAGAGGTGGGCAGAGCGGTCCTGTCTGCTTCTTCCCTCCTGTTGGAGATGGTTATTTGTGACGAGCTCATTAGAGCCAAAGGCTGACTGCCAGAAAAGCAAAGGGGAAAACCAATTGATGCACCTCTTCAAGAGCCGGCTCAGCAGTCCTGGGCAGAAAATGAGCATCTACTGCCTCTAGTTCACTCCTACTTTTTCCACCTTGATACTCTTTATGTATGACAGATGTCTCTTGTGGGTCCCAGTCACATGTGGTCCCTGTGCAATAAGGGAGCAGTTTCCAGTCCACAGAGTGATTGTCCTGTCATCTTTTGCTCTTTCCTCTCCCATTTCATAGCAGTGTTGCCAGCCGCCCTAGGAAGCCACAAAAAACCCTCACAGACCTTGTGCTGTGACTGCAGGCTGGTAACCTGGTCTATTGGTAACTATTAACCAAGGATTTCGTTGCTGCCCCTACAATGAAGGTGGTAAAACACTGGCACAGGTTGCCCAGAGAGGTGGTGGATGCGTCATCCCTGGAGGCATTCAAGGCCAGGCTGGATGTGGTTCTGGGCAACCTGATCTAGTTTAGGATGTCCCTGCTCATTGCAGAGGGGTTGGACTACACGAGCTTTGAAGGTCCCTTAAACCCAAACCATTCCATGATTCTATGACCCTATCCTCCACCGGCACTGAAACCAAGAGGTGCTACCTCCAGCTTCACAGATTATCTCAGCTGCTGCTGTAATAACATGACCCATCAGGCAAACTATTTGGTTGTAATCTAAATCTTATGAAAGCTGAAACAAAACAAAACTGAATGCAAACCACAGCCCACGGACTGTTCCTGAGCGCTTAGGCCACCTTTCTCATCTGTGTAAATTAACAATGTCTTAATGTGCAACCAAATTGAGAACATACATACCACAATAAATCCATCTGAATACAGGCATGGATGTGCCTATGGGGGGAAAAAGAGAGGTGTCAGCCCACCAGCGAGCCTGAGTTGTTACAAAGCAGCAGGAGACAACGCGCTGCTTCCAGGAGCAGCTGCAGAAACAAGCGGCACACGCAGCTGCGACTGAGGATAACAAGGGGATAGAAAGGACAACAACATGACAGGGAACCAGCTTCCCAGCTCTAACCTGGCCTCTAGAGCAGCCAGCACAACCTGGCTTACCCTAATTGACAGCAAGGAGCCTCCCTCCCACATCATCAGCCACAAATGCTAGTCTGGTAAACCCAGGTCTTCCCACCACCCTCCCAGTGCCAGCACCAGCCATGATGCACACTGACCCAGGCAAAAATAACCTGCAGAGAAAGGAGAGCCTGGTTTTCAGCTGCTTCAGCTCCACGATCCTGCTCACCACCCAGCTGCACAAGCAGCAGCGCTGCTGCAAGATGGACAGTGGGAACATGCAACCCAAAATGGGGAGAGGAGAAGACTTCAGTCTGCTTAATGCAATTGGGAAACCACAGCTCAGCCAGATCCTCACTTGGGCCAGCTCTCTGTAGCCATATGCATCCCATGGAGCTCCATGCTGCCATTTTCCTTCTGGTTTCTGACATTTAAACACCCATCCCTCCCCAACACAGCTCCACAGCAATTCACTTCCAAGCAAACCAGGTTGGAAAACTGAATTTCCGGGGCATGGCACCATCTTTGCACACTGTAGAACAGCAAAGCTAGTGGCTGTTCTTTGCAGCCATGTGGGAGCAGCCAACAAACCCAATGGGTCTGCTTCAAAAGAGCCTATAGCTCCTCTGTCTGGGGGTTAATGCCTTTTGTGGCTGGGCAGAGGAATGAGTGTAGAGCAGAGGAACACCAAAGACACAAGCAGCAGCACAGGGCATTCCCATGTTCCTGTGGGAAGCCCCATCTCCCACAGCAGGACCCTGCCAATTTTCACAGGTGGAGCTGCCCCTTCACTCTTCAGGGAGCACTCCACCTTGCCAAGTAATGCTGATGCCCTACACTGGTGGTCTCCTGTGGCAAGACCACCCTACACTGGTGGTCTCCTGTGGCAAGACCACCCTACGTGTAGGCTTTAGAAAGAAGCCCCATCCTTTTCAAGATAACAATCCGCCAGAAAGAGAGTTCACTTCAGTACAAGTTACATCTGATTATCCAAAACACATCACAGTCTCCCAGCTGCTTCCTTGGCACTGCGACACGCACTTCCAGCACCCTCCAAAAACCAGCCCTTTTGTCTTGGATAAGGAGTTGGCCACAGAAGTAACCACCTCCACACAAGATTGCTGCAATTCCCAGGCTCTGAAATCCCCAGGATATTCCCTTGCCAGCTCCCACCACTATTTTGATCTTCACAGCCTCGGTGGAGATGAGCTGGGGAAGATGATGGGTGTTGCTCTGCTCACAGAGGCAGCAGGTACTTTCCTAATGTCCCCAGCTGCCCCTGAGCAGTTCTGCCTCCCCTTGAACACTTCTGGTCCCTTGCTGCATGGTGAAGCCAAAGAAAAACACCGAGGGGATTTTGGGGGGGGTCAGTTTTGCTGTTTATCATCATGTGAGGAGCTCCCATTGCCACAGCCTCATCCCTCTGCCTCCAGAAATCCCCTAAGTGTGACCAAACAAACAGCCCTGGCTCCTGCTTCCTCCACTCTGTTTCTTTCCCTCTGTGTATTATGTTCACTAGTTTAATTTAGCCCTGCAGGCTTTGTAGGGTTTATTTTTCACCCTTGCGCAGATATTACACAAGGTGTGCAGACCTTTGCTTGCATTTAAAGTTGACAACTTCAGCCTCCTCTTCTGAGCCCTACACAAGCGCTTGCCAAAGACAAATTGTCTTCTCTCCCTTCCCTCCCTCTGGGAGGAGGTGTGAAGGATATTGCAATAGGTGCTGTACTCCCCACCCACATTTTTTTCTCACTGCCAAACACCAAGCACATCAGGAGCCATCAGAAGTTGGTTCTTCGTGTGTTATGTATAGGCTACATATACAGTCTATATATAAAATGGAGAAACGCTTTTCTTCTTAAAAACCAAACAAACCAAAAACCACCTCCTGCGTGATCTTTGGACTAACACTCAGGGGACCAGTTCAGCTGATAAGGTGGGGAGCCCTGTTAGTGGGATAGCTATAGCCATGGATGCAGAGCTGATCTCCCAGCCTTAGGAAAGGAGAAAAAGGTGCTTAGAGGCTGCTTATTCCATCAAGGAGACAAAGACACAAGGGGAAAGAGGGCTCTGAAAGCTAGAGCTGCACACACTCACTGCAGAAGGGGATTGCAGAAAACACAGCCTAGGTCTGCAACTTCTGCTTCTGCCAGAGCTGGCCTGTGGTTCCCCAAAGCAGCTTCCCAGGAAGCAGCACCCTATAACTCAGTGTGATAAACTGACACAGCAAGCATGGAACCAGATTGCCATTAATCAGACACCTGACCCAAGGGGGAACAGCAGCATCCATTACCAGCATTGCACGCAGAAGCACAAACTCAGCAGACAGCAGCAGGAGAGCCCAGCTAAGATCAGTGTGTGGCACTTATCAGTCAGGCTGAAAGCAGTAAGTGACAGTGCATAACCAGACATTCAGGCAGGTGCAGGCAGTGCAATTCCAAAGCAACATCGTCAACTAGAAGAGGTGCTTCATCTGCGATCTGAGCTGTGTCTCGGGATGTACAGTCCAGACAAAGAAGAGTGCATGCACAATCCTCCATAAGCAGTTGCACCAAATATTTCAGAGTAGCTTAATTTTGTTTCATGCAGTCACTGTTTAATGCTGGTTAGTACTCAGGCCTGTCCTGCACACATATACAGAGCATATGCTAGCTCTCACTGCCACCCTGTCCACATACAGCAGGGCTTCAGTAGAAGTTTCAGCTACCAGTAGCTGAACTGCAGAGCTGGAAGTTCATACTGTTGGGGTACAACTGGAGTCAGTAACTCCAGCGGCATGGGGCCATGGGCTGGGTGTGGACTGCCAGGGACTGCAAAGGCAGTGGGATGCATTGGCAAGGTCCAGCTGGTGCGGTCAGAGAGGCAGTGTTTAGCCCCAGCTCAGCATCCAGGACCCCCAGGAGATTTGCATTTGGTGCCCTGACCAAAGCCAGGTTTTGTCCAGCATCAAACATGTGCGTGATATTTGCTCTAGAGCCACGGCTGTGATGAGGTGGAGCTGAGCAGCGCAAAAGCCCTCATGGCTGCTCCTGCACCTCCAGCTTCAGCTTCCAGCCGAGGGCTGAGCCCAGCAGCCTTCACCTCTGAGCTGCTGTGCCTGTGCCAGACCATCCCCTCCTTGCCAAGGGGCCTCCAGGGTCCCGCGCTTCTCCATCACCAGTGCGCACCCACCCAGCAGCGGTGGTGGCTCCAGCAAGCAGCAGACACCCATCTATCACAGTGGGTTATCACTTTCTCTCCTCTGACACAATACGAAATGCTCCCCACCTTGCTGCCAGCAACCTTAACCACATCACAAAGGAGAAGGAATCTACAGAAGTATTCAAAACATCTGGATGTTGTGCCACTGCGGCAATTAAATCCATGCTCACTTTCTCACACACCGCCTGGAGAGAAACCGGCTGCACGGCAGGGCAGAGGAGGACATGTCATGGTAATCTCGGCTTCCTCATAGCCCAGCTCCATGTTGCAACCTCTGAAACCATCCTTAGGGCCAAGCCGTGCTCTGGCAGCCATCCTTTCTGGGATGGGCTCCCTCTTTGGATGACAAGCCATTCCAGAAACAGCTCTGTGCCTATGGGGGACCGCAATGCCGGGGCTGCCTCTCCTCACACCCACCTTTAGCTGCTTTTTTGGGGGCCGAGGCGGACCAGGGCTTGGGAAAGGGACCTCCTGGGCATGGCCAATAGGTTTTTGCTTTGAGAGGGCTGTGCCATGACAGGCTCCTCTGTGCTGCCTGGCTGAGCCCCCTACTCCAGCGCCATGGCTGCTGTCTCAAGCTGGCACAGGCAGGCAGCGCACCCTGGGCGAGCAAGGACAGCAGGGCAGCTGAGGTGCTTCAAGCAGCCTGCCAGAACAGGTCTGTCAGCTCCTTTCTTCCTTGAGCGCACAGCAGAGCGGTGCTCTCCCAGCCATCCTGCCTGGGGCCAGGGGGTACCTGTGTGCCAATGGCACCCCTAATGGAAGGTTTCTCATGGATCTGCTTTCCACCAGAAAAAGCGAGTTTTCCACAGCATGACCACGCTGCAGCAGTGCCTCAGCTTTGGTGGCATCTTCAAGGATGCGAGGTGGGTTCCCACCAGCCCTCCCGGCGGCCCAGGTGTGCTGCCTTGGTCCCTGCTGCTTACGTTGGCCCAAGGGACCAAACGGGCTGTCCAATGTCCGGACTTTCCAACCCGCATGCTGCAGGGTCCTGCTCTGAACTGGCCAAAAACACCCACTTGGAAACTCCCTGTCACCAGCACCAATGCTCACTTGCATTGTCTGCTTCAGAAACACAACAGGAAGCAAACTGCAAATGGGGTGTTGCATCAATTGTATTTCAGTGTCCAATCTTTTCTATCACAGGCACCAGATTTCCAGTGGGGGAGTCATGGAGAATAGCAACACTGCTCGGAAGCCAGGAAGATATTCCTGCTGAAGGCGCTCCCCAGCACTCTCGCTGCCTGTTATCTGTGAACAAAATGCTAAGCCAGCATCTGAACATAGCTTGCATTACCTCCCAGTCTCTCACCCTTAGGCTCCCGTTGCTTTCAATGCCTTTGGACAAGGCACATAACTCTCTTGATTATCTTTTCAGCTGAAGCTTCTAGTTTATTCACAGCCCACCTCTTTGTTCCAGCTGATTTCATTACTTGGTAGAAATACTCTCTTTGCAGCACGGGTAAGCTTGGCTTTAGATGGATGTGTGGTGCCTAATAAAACAGGGCCCTGCTTACTCACTGGAGTTCCTAGAAGTTCATTCAATAGAAATAAAGAACAATTTGGCAACTTGGCTACCAGGCTACAGGCTGCCAGCCAGTTTACAAATCAGTAACCAACTAGATGAGACTGAAATCCTCTGCCTGGGTTCAGCTGGATGAACTATTTTTGTGACTGCTGTATTCTCTGGGAAAATGGCATTTCAGATGCATTGACAAGGTCTGCAGGTTCAGGTTGAGTGAAGCAAACAGTTCCAGCTGAAAAAAAAGGCAGGAAAAAGAATTATAGCACTGAAAAAAGTTGAGTCTGGCATACTCCACAATTATTTCTTCCAGAAACGTCAAATGGAAACTTTTTGCCTTCTTCAGGATGGAAATTTTCATTTAAAGGTTGACCTAAATCTCCAAAAGGAAGGTATTAAATAGCAGAGTAAGAAGGAGACTGTGCCACTCTGCACCATGTGTAGAGTTTCAAGATAATAAGAAATATTTGGGTTACTTTTTTCTAAGAGGGCAAACAATCTTGTTCTTCTTTGCCTTCAACCAGCGCTTCTCCCAAACACATTTACCTCAGCCAGTGAGCAAAACCATGATCTCCTCTCCGCTGGGTTTTGCAAACACCAAGAGCATCTTCAGGATAAACACTTTTGGTGTGGACAACCAGGACCACAGAGAATTGACCCGATACATTCCAGGACATAGGATGGGCAAGGAGTCAGAAGTAAACGCTAGGTCTTTTGATCTGCATTTTCCGGTCAATAATACATAAGTCTGGTATCACTGACCAGGATGCTTTTTATTCCTGCTCAATGATCACCTCACTCTCTTCCCGGCGTCCATTCGTGGAATGTTTTAGGGTCACAGCGTTATCAACATGGGAAAACTAAATGTGCAGAGATTTTGAGCTGTGCTTACATAACAAGCAGCCTGCAAATTTGGGGCGCCTGTGTTTTTGGCTGCCTGACTCCAGATACCCGCAGCCAGATTTGCATGAGTATTATGCACCCAGAACTCCTACTGAGATCAAAACCCCAGCTCGGTGCCTCTGCACAAACAGGTTGCTGGCATCCAAACACAGAGGCACGCAAACTCAGCGCATTTCTCCTAAATCCGGGTCCGCACCCTTCACCGGGACAGCCACTGAGGCAAACACAGAGCTCAGCTTCAGCAGCTCCTGGGAGAATCCAACTCAACTTCTCCCTCCGCAAGGACGCAGGAAAACCCCTCTTACACTTCTGGAGGCTCTCTGCTGTCCAATGCTGTCTGCTTGGTGTTAATCGCCCTGATTGAAGGTGTTTCTTCTAGAGCCTGGAAGTACCGAATTTGCTCCACACTCACCATGGGCCACCTATATGTGCACACACATCCAGAAGCACAAAAGCAGTTGGTTTAGAGGAGAACCATGAGGTTCTGCCAAAGTTGAACACACTGAAGTTGAACAAGAAGCCTATTTATACATGGGCTTTCACTGTACTGCAAGGTGGGTGCTGACCATGCTCAGAAGCCTTGGGGTTATCATGGTCTATGTGCTCACCACCTCTCTGTCAGAAAGCCATAGCAAATGGAGGTAAATGTAGACAATGTGCCATCAGTGTGTGGACAATAGAAAAAAGGAAGGAGACTTAGCAACACTTTCTGCTTTTCTGGGAGCAAGTGGACTCCAGAACATTCTGCATCAACTGCAATAGCTACCTGTGGGGTTTGCTGCTTGGGTGTATTAATTCAAGTGAATGGAGGCGTCTGTATTTGGCTCGGAGAAGCAGAGTTTGGAAAGGGCCATGTCATGCCCAGGTCGTTAACCTAACAACGACTGGGCTCCATCCAGCTGTGGCAGGACTGCTGGGTGGTTGCTTTCATGTGCTTTTCATTTCATGTTCATCACCTTGGCATCTGAGCAGTTTGCATCTTGGTTTAGCAGAGGTTTAACCACAAGAGCTCTCTCCTTGTGAGGAGGGGGAAGGGCGAGAGGCTGAGTGCTTTACAGAGGGTGGGGAGCAGAAATGAGCCAAGCAGATTTCATCTACCCTTCTTTTTGACTCTGATCTTCATCAAACGCTGCTTGATAGGCAGGCAAATGTGCCACAGCCCATGGAAAAGAAGTGATGGGGTCACTGCACCAGGACGGGGGTGCCCGGGGGAGATGCTCCAGGCTGGGCTCCAGCCGCAGGCGCTGACAGTGCCACACAGGGATCAATTCTGATGACACTCAGCAGCTCTTCACCCTTTGCCTTTGTTGCAGTCAGCGTTGAAAGCCACGCTTCCCTGTGGAAGAGGTATGACAGACAGAGAGCCTGGAGAGGGTGTTGAGAAAAGAATCTAATCCTTTATAAAAGGCAGCTTAACCCAGGTGGCCAAAGGTACTCTGACAATCTGTTCTGGGCAAGAATTGTATTTCCTGCGAGTTCTTTCACTTATGTCAGTCTGTGTTTCAAATCAGCTTTGACACAACCTCGGTGACAAAGGCTTTGAAGTCTGAGCTAAATGTGCTACAGAGATCATTATTCATAACCACTCAGACGGAGAGGGAATGTTTTCCTTTTGAAAGGTCCTGCCAAACCTGTCCTGTGCTTTGTTTGCTTTCAGAGGCACCATGGTCATTCTTTGGGAGGAAAGAGGATGGAGGAAAGAAAGGGCGATAACAGTCTGGCAGGGAACAGCCTTCAAAAATCACTGATCAAAAATTCCCTAATTAAGAAAGCACACGGACCATCCCAGCTGGAAATACTGCTTCACATGGACTCCATTTAAAGGACTTTTGAGCAGCACCTTCCCCAGGGAGCAGTCTTGGGCCCAGCTCTGCAACACCTTCGTCTGAATCTATCTTACTGAGAGTTAAGGAGCTGTACTTTGTAGGACAGTGGTTTGCTTTGCAGTGGCCAGGTGTAACTCAAACAGCGAGTGTGTACGTACTTGGAGATCACAAATCCAAGTCATTCTCCCGGGAGAGCAGTAATCATCTAGGGTTCTACAGCACAGGGATTGGCAGGGTTGGGGCTGCATGCATACATCTCCAGAACGGCTTTGAAGATGCACAGTTTTTACATAGGAGTTATGAGAATGAGGTTTGGCTAAAGTTCTGTGTAACAGTCATTTCAAATGCCCCGAGGCCTAACCTGCTCCCGCTGAAGTCCCTGGAAAGACTCCAAGTCAGCAAGCCAAGACCCTTGCTCTCTGTGCCTTTCCTCTGTTCATTTGTCCTCCACTTACTGATGAGTTGTTTTGTTTTGTTGGGATTTTTTTCCCCTTTCTGAACATTTCTGCTGCTGGGTTCAACTAAACTTTCCACTGGCACAGTGTCATTCCTTAAAATGTTGTCAGCATGTGATTCCTGGACCCATCCTCTTCTCTTCTCTGGATTTGCCTCTCTTTACAGTCTTCTCCTCAAGTATTTTAGTATTACCGCTGGCTCTTTGCACCCAGACTCCCATTTGGCATCACTTCAAACACATCTTTCCTTCATGGTGGCTTCCACCTGCCTGCCCACTTACAAACACTTCTCTGATAAACATCGCATTGCCTCCTGCTGTTCTCCTCTTTTCCTTGAGCATCTCCTCTGTATTTATCTTTCCTCCACTTCCATCTCTCAAGTTCATTTCTTAAGAGAAATGCACCCTTCCCACTACCTCATCTCATCTTCTGTTTTTCCTTTCCTATCATCACCTCACCTCAGTCTCCTCATCTCCCATCAGTTTCTCTCCTCCTTGCTCCCTTCATAGCAGCGCCTGCCTTTCTTTCTCTGCTACACTCATAATTCCCCGATACTTCCTCTCTCAGAGGAGAAGCCTGGACATACAGAAAAAGTGGAAGGATCCTCAGGGGAATATTTTTATTACCTAAGTTATATGAATAAGCTCCCTATGCAGTCAGTAGAGAAGTGGAGGACAACTATAGGAAGTTTATTAGATGTCGTCTTTCTTTATTGACTCTGTAGGGAGCCTAACTAGCTTCCCCTAATTTAGTAGCCTGAAATTAATGAAGCTGAGTAAATATCCCCTGCACAGTCTCAGTTTTGTTTAGGCCCATGTGAAGGAGAGAGGGAAGGACAAAATATCAGTAACACAAGGAATTTATTTGCCCATGACCAGGCAGCCTCATCTCCTGGCGTACCTCGTAGGCACCAGTAGGGTGCGGGGAATGGTGGCTTTCCAGAGACCCAAAGGGAAGGAAAATGGTTTTGCAGATATCTGGGGTAAATTTCTCCCAGCCAGAATGGGGCTTTGGGCTGTGAGAGCCATGTCAGCTTTCAAAAAGGGCCATGGGGATAGATCTATCAGACAATAAGGGCAGGGTCAGCTGATCCTTGAGGAACCTGAAAAGCAAAAGTGGGGAGGAGTCGTCCAGCAGAAGGAAGCAAAGTGATGAGCAATGTGGTGGTCAAAGCCATGAGTGAAAGAAGAAGGTTTTAGCACCATGTGGTTTAAGAGGTTTGAGAAACTCAGTGTCACAGGCACCCAGGCTACAGCAATAGCAGAGAAGGAAGGGTGGTGATACCAAGGGCCCATGTCTAGGCTTTCATTGTATTGGCTGACGGACAAGGAGATGCTGAATTTGAGAGATGACGCAAGGCAGAAGCCCAGGAATGGAAAACAACCTGGATGCTGGAGTCCAGTGAGACAGCTGAATCAAAGATGAACAGCTTGCTACTCCAGTTCCCCACTCTGGGGACCTCCTCAGACCATCTGTGCACCTTGGTATACTTCTAATACTTCCTCTGCTTTATTTCCTATGTCCCCAGCATGTCCTGGGCTACAGCTGCTCTTGTAACACTTACTATGTGTTCATCAAGGATAGAGCTGAATGGAGTAAGACGCTGCATCTGCTTCAGGGCCATAGGATATTACTCCAAACAGGATACTGGTTTGGAACCTATTCTCTAGCTTCCCATATTTTTCACATTGCTTGCCTTGACATGCCCACTGAAAACCCCCAAGCATTTGGGCGAGTGAGAAGGAATATTAATCTGTGACAACACACAGGCTGGAGGACAGAGGGGTAGGAAGCTCAAAGGCTGTGCACCCTTTCACAGCTGATGTCTTTATTCTTACTGCAATTCCTTTAGATATCTTCAAAGGCTATTAGATAATATTGTTATGCCAAACCCAAATAATCTGTTTTGGACTGACTAAACCCACTCCAATCCTTTACTGAGAACCACTTGCAGCTCTTTTCATTTCACCCATGTAGAAGTGTAAGCATTAGATTTTCCTTTTTCTTTTAAAGAAGGAGAACACCCCAAGTCCAGCTTTTCTCCAAGGTCTGGCAATGCACACAGCAAGAAGGGTGGTGGGAGGGCTCTCAATACTCCACTAGTGAATAAACATGGGAATTTTCCAAACTAATTAAGAGCCAAGAAGTGCAAGAAGACAAATACCATGGAAACTATGGACATTTCAAAAGACGATCAGTCTTTGCTCTGAGGAAAAAAAAACAAACCACAAACCCCAAAAAACACAAACCAAGATTCTTTAAGGTTTCCTAGGGTAAGCTTTTTACCTCCTGCCCTGCTATTTTCCCTCCCCCTCAGCAATGGTACGCAAGCACCTTACTTTATCAAAAGTACCGAGGTTTGGGAGAGGACAATGCATCCAAAGTGACTCTACAATAAAACAAAATAAATTCTTTCATCACAAGGGCTTGTGGAGGTGGGGGCAGAACAAAAAGCACGAACACCCTGTGAGAGACTGGAGGAGAAGCTGCTTTGAATGTGCCGAGAGAAGGAGCCCTCACCCTTTCTGAGGCTTTCTCAATGTGGCCGCAAAGCTGCTCTCTGACTTCCAGCCCTGTGAATTTCCACTCCAGCCTTGCTGTTTATAACCAGTACACGCAGCCCTTATCTTCCAAGCACAGATTTAGATTATAGAGAGGGCATGCTGTCAAGAGAGACTGTCAAGGCTAATGAGCACAGGGTTAAACCAGTGCTGCAGCAATGGGACACTGCTTGAGGCTGGGGTTTTAGCATATCCAGACACACATTTATATATATATGGTTTTCCCCTTTCCCTGGTTAGCTCCTGTTGCTCTGAAGCTACAGCTTGACCACCTGATCTCTGAATATCTAGACAACAATAAAAGTCTTTGGAGCCCACAGAAATGCAGTGTTTGCTCTACCCTCACAGCCATGAGTGCCCGGCGGGATGGGAAAGCACTAGCACTGGTTTTTGATGTGTGTATATCTTTGTGTTTGCCTTTTAGTATGGATACCAGGACTTTTAAGCATTCCAGTTAAACAACCAAGGTAATTCACACTCTGGCAGCCAATTTTGATGGCAAATGTAAGAGGCTCATGTAACTCACGTGGGAGTTTATAAAACCATGTGCCTCCACAGAGGACACTGAGCTTCGTCCCAATGCAGTAAAGAAGGAACACCCCACTGAGATGACACCCACAAATCCAGTATGACAACCTTCTGCCCTATGTTTTGGCATTATCCAGTCAGAAACTGAGAATGCCCATCAAAACTATTGCTTATTATGTGAAAAAGCCTCCCATTCCTCTGTGCTCTAAGGTTATTGCTTCACAGCACAAATTAGGAAAGGTGAAGTCGGTAGAGTGGAAAAAAGAGCAATTTGGGAATAAATTAGTCTATCATCACTATAAATGGAAGGCAGCCTAAGACTGTTGAATGTGGAAATAGCAAACATCCTGGTACATATTTTTCTGTTCATATCATACACTCAGATAAATTGAAAGTGATCTTTTGTATCGTACTTCCCCCGCCTATCCAATGCAGTCATTTCCTCTAATAAACTTCCTAGTGCTTTGTGTGGTCAAGTGTTATGCGTCCCCAAGGGATGAAGTTTCCACCACTTCCTTGCAAGGCATTGCACATCTCTCCGTCGAGGAGATTCTTGATATTCACTTAAATGTTCCTTTTCTTTGAGCACTCCCATCGCTCCTGATTACCCCCCTGCATACAGCCTTAAGTAAATCTGGTTAGCATTTACTGTTTTCTGACGCTGGCGACAGTTACTGCATTCCCTCCTTCTCCTCTTTTGACTACTTCATGGAGAAAAATTATGAGATAGCATATTCACAGTCAACTTCTCCCCCCTTTTCTTACTGGTTGCTGTTCTTGAATCCCCTCCAGCCTGCCTCTGTCTGCCTAGAAGTGCAGTACACAGGACTCAGGGCAATATTCCACATGCTCTGCCTTCCCACATGTAAGAGGGTGCCTTCCCACGCATTGCCCACTTCTGCAGCTTGAGAAATATCACTTCCAATCAGCTATCCGCTATCATTCCTAGATCTCCTCAACACGATTTATTCCTGCTGCATATATGAGTTTCGTGTTGTTTTCCTCCAGTTTGCATTTTTCCAAGTTGGAACTTGTATTGCTGTTTTCCAACCATTCTTTAACCGCTCTTGAATTGCTTCATATCACTTGCCTGTCTATAAGGCTGTTCACAGCCTTTCCCAGTGCAGCACTGAAGTCTTTTCACTTCTTGTAAAAAAAAAAATCGAAGTATACACAAACCATTAGAACATCTAGATACCTGCAATGAAAGACCACATTTATGCAACACACAATGTCTGGCTCTATTTCTTGTCTACTGCTCTGTTTGTTTTCTAAAACTCAAACCACCATTAAAGGGCTCACAAACTAGTTAAGAGAATGCATCCCAACTGCAGATCACAGCAGTCATGATCCATAGATTTTACCAAAGTGCTGCTTACTCTGTTTTGCACGGGGAAGCCACCACCATCCCCACTAAGGCAGCTGTTATAACAGCATAAGGACACTTCAGTTGATAGAGCTCATTTCCACAAATTTACAAAACAAAGTTCAGGAATAAAACCTGGGTGTTCCCCACAGAACATGTTAGGTTAGCCTGAACTTATCACCAAACCCTGCGTTATGTGATTACATACCCACTCCACATCAGCCTGCTGCCAAACCACCACGTTACCCAAGTCCAGTCCTGGTGTTGCAGGCTGGCCTTGTCCTCACAGCCAAGATGGCCAACTGGGGCTAATTTCAAGGGGGGTAGTGTGAATTTCACCCTTGAAGACAGGAGCTGAGACTCCCCAAAGGAGATGTGACTCATGTGGCTGCACAGAGCCTGCACATGAACTTCAACAACTTCTGCGTGTGTGTGTGCAGGGCTTGCTGCAGCACCAGTCATGCAGAGCACTTGAGGTGAAATCAGACAGGCTTACCTTCCACCACTCTCCTGAAAAAGTTTTCATCTCTTAAAACAAATAGGCAACCTCGGTGACGTTACATTCCTTTTGAGATTAGTATTTTGAGGTCTTCTGAGCACCTTTGACAACAAATGACACCAATTACTAAACCATTCAGTGAAGCAGATTGCACATCTGTTTCTGCCTTTCTGGAACACCAGCTTACCAATAGAAGGGACTTTTTGTCACATGTAAGCACAGGACTTGGCCAGGCTGGCATGAGGTTGTGCTTAGCACCTTAACTGTAGAGACCATGATCTGAATAATTACAATGCTAGATCTCTGGCCTGAAAACCAGATTGTATTACTTCACGCAAACAGATGGCACCTTTAAGGTGAGATTATGCACAGGCACAGAGCAAAGCACGTAAGACTATGGTGCAGTTTGTCAGCTGCATGCATACTCAAACTAGTTCTTGTTAGCCGTGTCGAAGTGGCAATGCAGTGCTGAGGTGCTAATGAAATACCTGAGTGGCAGGGAGACCCACGTGGCCACATGCCAGCAGATTTGCAGCGCTGTCTCTTCAGAGCCACCCTCAAAATTGCTCCTACCTGCAGCCCCAGCAGTGCAAGGCAGACATACCCTACTTTGGCAGTACCATCTAGCTGATGCTGGGGAAGATCCATGGGCAGCTTCAGAGTACTCCAGGAGAAACAGCTTGATTTCAGTGTTCACAGCAATACACTTCCATTGGAAAATATCTGGATACTCACCCAGTTAAGTTGAAACCACAGCCTGAAATAGATCTGTACTTGTGTCATAGATTACATAGAAACCCCCGGCAGAAGAACAAAGTAAGAGTTTTCTGAGTACACAGTTTCAGAGGTAGCTGCTTCCCCAGCTGGCAGGCACAGGGAGATTTCTGCTGCTTTGCCTTGCAGTGGCCTATTTGGTGAGCACTGTTACTTGTAGCCTGTCATCAGTCTTGCCTTTACCACCTGCCAGGGTCTTGTGAACATCACCTTGGCAATTATTCTACAGAAGGAAACACAAAGTAGTGCAGTTTATTTATTTTTATTCTTTTTTTTTATTATTATTATTATTATTTTATTTTGGTGGGAAGAGAGGTGCATGTGCAAAAGAAAACATATGAGTAAAACACATGTACTCCCTTCTCTTTGTCATTAGTAGCGCAAGCCTCAGAGCCCAGAGGAGGCTGGCCTTGCACGAGGCTCTCACGGTGTGATTCCTCATGGACAGCCAAAGAGGTTTTTGCAGTGAGATGGCTGCTGCCAGCAGCAAGCTCAGAAATGACAACTCTTTCAGTTCAATTTCACAGGCACACTGAGAAAAAGGATCCTAAGGACGTGAGATTTACAGGCAAGCAAAATAGGAGCCAGTTTTCTTCTTCCCTCCTTCCATTTCGCCAGGGGCCACCAGGTCTCTCCTTAGGCTGCTGTCCTTCTGGTGTTCCTGCTTTCACAACACATTTCTCCTAAGTGATCTCTGCAATACCCCTGCTGGGTGAGGCATTGATGGAGCAGCTTCAGTGCTTTTCTCCCCAGGAGATGAGTGTGCCAACCCACAGGGCCTGGGAAAACAATCCTTGCTGACTGTGAAGCAGTCACTAGTTTCTGGGGGGCTGGTTTTGCACTGGAGGTGGTGGGGTTGTTTGCGCATTTACTTCTTTCCTATCTTTACCTCATCTTTTTCTGATTCTTATTTATCTTTCCTTCCAGAACCCTTAAGTCTGTGCAGCTCTGTACCAGTGGAAACCTCCAGCTCCGGACTAGGGCATACCAGCAAAAAAGCAATGTTACCAGACAGTTTGGAGCCAGTGTTAAGAAATCTGTTGTCCAGCAGGAAGAAGTCTATGCAGAAGCAAATCTAATACAGACACCCAGCCTGGGACTCTGCTGGGACAGTACCTTTGGACTCACAGCCCTATGATCTTTTCTTTTCATCCCCCCTCACACATCCCTTCACCCACCCCCAACCCAACCAATAAAATTGCCAGGAAATGTTTTATTACCACATGTGGACAAAGCAACAACAGCTTGCACCCAGGCAGGTAAACGTTCTGCAGCTCAGCATCTCCCCAGCACTGCACGTGGCACTGCTGGCAGAGTGCACAGTTCCACCTACTGCTTAATGGGATCACTGCCTGAAATGGCTTCAGCAGCCTGTCCTTGGAGGCCTCCTGTCCACACTCTGATCCAGCCCAACATAGCTTAACTTCTGACAGGATCACAGCACGGGGACACACATGCCCGCAGGCAAATAATCACACCAGAGGCTGCAAGATGACAGTGCTGAGAATTAACCTAACCACCAAGCCTACTTTGGGTGCAGCTCTCTGTCATCCCTGAATTAATGAACCTAGTAGTGCAACACGATGGGCACGTAAGCGGGATCATTCATACCCACCTCACATCCACAACAAGACAGATCAAAGCAACACGCTGTGCGGAGGTGCTTGTGCCCATCTGCCAGCCTACCTGCAACAGGCAGCGATGAGACCAGCAGCACAACAACGTAAAGGGACCGAGCGCTGAACCAGGAGATTGAGGCTATAGCAAAATGGAAGACAGAACATTAACAATGCTGCACTGAGCTTCCCTAGCAGCCTTTGGCGCTGATTTATAGAGTCAGCACGATTCATTTACCCAGGCTACCTTCATTTTATTGTTATTAATTGTTATGAGATTTTTTGGCAGGGATGGAGAAGCTTGTCTGATTAAAAATAGCTTTGGGGACGGCAGCTGGCAGAGTCACAATGAGAGAAGGATCCAGCTCCAGATCTTTTTTCAAAGAACTTGTTCTTAGCAAGTAATTGGGTGCAATCAAATGCAGAGATAAATAGTAGCACATCCCAAGGTAGCTCAAGGCTCTGATCTTGCCAGTCGCTGTTTGCTAGCAAGCATTCAGAAAGGCCAAAGAACTGCTCAAGTCTCTGCAGACTTTCTGGGAGGACCAGTGTCCAAATGCTTTGCAAGATTGGAGAGAAGAGAATTTTCTACACAGACCAGGATGCCTTAGCAGAGTGGGCCTTCAGATGTATAAAATACATCACAATAGTATCAAAACCATGCAGTGTTAAGGGCCAAGAATCTGGCTCCACGAATGCATGTGCATTTTCACTCTGCACGCCTGATGCATGTGTGTGTCTGCAGGGCCCTCATCCACAGGCTCCAGGTAGCTTCCACAGCTTCCTCACTTTGCATTCTGCATTCAAGCAAGTTTCCAAAATGAAAAAGAACACTAGTAGCAGGCTGAAGAACTGACACTCTAACTGAATATGAATCTGCTTAGAGCTAAAACTACACTTTTCTCCTTTTACCCGTTTTTGATATCCACTGACCATTTTACTACAGATCCTTACTTCTCATTTCCAGTTCATGCCAGTACACATAGGAAGTATACCTGAACGCAAATCTGAGCTTGTCTCTAGGTCACAGGCATTTTGATTTCCTCTGCCTGATCAGTGGGATGTTGCAAGGATGGCTCTTGAGGAGTTTGAGTGAGCTGATGCTTAAACTACAGGAGGGCTGTGCAAGTAGGTTTTGGCTAGTGGGATCCAAGATCCTTGCTGTGGGACTAAGCTAGCCAGCTTTCTAGCATCCAAGTGCTCACTCCATCATCCAGCTTCACTTCCAGCCAAGGCAGAGAGCCGCAGGACTTCTGGAGAGCTGCCCTCATCAGTAGCCTTTGAACTTCTTACGGAGGTCTCTGCTGCTGCCACCATCCGCTTGCTCTCTAAAGCTTTTGCTTCTTGTGGCTCTTGGGCACATGAAAATCGTGCTACAGAGCCCTGCAGATCAGAAAGGCTGTCCCACCTTTAATATGTTGCTTTCTAATGCATTTCTGTGCTCACTTCCAGGAAAGTTTTGGCAATCTGTGAAGCTCTTTCTCTGGAAAACATCTCACACTCTGTCATTAGGTGAAAATGGCCTCAAGAACAGCTAAAAAGCCCAAAGCATTTGCCCACATGTCCTATTTGCAGGAGGAAAGTGTCTCACTGCATCTTTTTGGGGGCTGTTTTGTTCTGTTTTGTTTTCAGCCCGGTATATATGATGAAAACATATGAAGCTGTTAGAATTTATATAGGCAGATTTGGCAGCCTTTTGAGATTTAGTGGGACTGTGACATACAATTTAGTTTTGGAGCTTGCTTGTTCGCTTCCTGAATACGCGCTCTGCAATCAGACGAAGTTTTAGCATCTCAGACAGAAAGCACGACCGCTGCGGTTAGCCTGTGCTGACAGCAGGCAGGTGCTCCTTGCTGTAAACCAATGCAGCTACACTGAAATCAATAAACCACAATAATTTATACTTGCTGAAGTTCCGGCCCCGTATTTTGATGT
Organism: Coracopsis vasa; assembly: GCA_026283785.1. Lineage (NCBI taxonomy): Eukaryota > Metazoa > Chordata > Aves > Psittaciformes > Psittacidae > Coracopsis > Coracopsis vasa. The sequence goes on along the minus strand of JANHGB010044989.1, from coordinate 2,788 downwards.
TATTTTTTTTTCCACTGTTTTCTTTTCTTCCTTCTGCTTTAGCACGTTTGCTCACGGTTGCCTCGATCGAGCAGAGCGCATCATGCCAAGGACAGGCAGAGTCTGGAGTCAGAGTAGAGAGTGCCACCTACTGAAACCTGAATTTTCCATGACCGGTTCCTCCCCCCGGTTCCGCATCACCCGCCAGCTTCCTCCAGGGCCTGGGATACACTTCCAAAAGACACAAAAGAGCAGGAAAGAGGGTTTAAGTTGTTTATAAGGCCATCACCCCTATTTTAACAGGGAAAACCTCGGGGAGGAGAGAAGAAGGGGATTTGTTTTCCAGGTCTTTAGTCTGCCTTAAGCAGAAAGGTACACAAAGAGAGAAAAAAGTCCCAGCTCAAAAAACACTTCCTTTTAAATGGCATGATATGCCTTTAAGGGGAAGGTAGCAGGCAATGATCCATCTTCACCACATACAGACTTGCCTTGTTCTTCCATTTCTGGCTGAGTGATAAAACGTTAAATGTCATTTCCTGTATCAGTGGTTAACCACTAGATGCTGGATCAGAGATTTACCAGAAGTGCAATATTCAAAAGTGGACCTGCTGCTTTCAATAACCCTTTCTTGCACCCTGTGGGAACCATTTAACCTTTGAGAGAGAAGAGGGGAAATAAAGAAAACAAACAATTCAACAAACAAAAACACCCTGGATTGGGGTAGGGAGGTAAGTCTTGAGCTTTTTGCCAGTGGCTCAGTGGTCAGTCATAGGGAGAAATCCTTTCTTGGCCCCAGCCTGGCACAGCACTGAGGCTTGTGAGAAAGTGAAGCAATTACGTGGGTTGTTTCTGAGCCCTCTGTTCTATTGTCAGCAACTGGAGATCAAGCACTGGGGAACACAACTATTTGTCTTGCACTGATTTTCTTCTACTAAAAGCCAGCATATCTAACAAACAGACTGACACTGGAATCCAAATCATCTACTCCCTATTACCAATTACTTTTAATTTATTTTACATTGCAAATGCAAGCAGTTAACCTGCCCAGGCTGTATTCATTTTATTACAATCATCACAGTCAGTTAGGGGGTCCAGGGGACTAAAGATCTCTTTGGGAAGAGCAGCTGGGAGAGTTAGGAGTAGTGATGATTTCAGTTGAGGCTACATTTCCAAAGGCTGAATTTTGAACATGCGGTTGTGCAATTGCCTGTGCAAATAGAGAGTTATTTTCCTAATTACATAATATTTGTAAAGCACTCAGAACATAAAATGGCTAAACACACATCAAGAAACACTAGTTAGAGAAAATTGTGGCCAAACAGTGGTGACGAGCATCCAGAAATAACAGAAGCAGGTCCTTTGGACATGCACCTGGTGTCTGAACTGCCTATGCATGGCTTTCAGTTGTAGCAACACCTCTTGCTTTGCCCTCCAGCCCCTGTGTCATCACAGCATCCCCATTCTCAAAGAGCTCGAACAACTCAGCTCAGTTGGAGAACGCCCTTTTTCAGGGTGGGGAATGGCTCTGCCTTTGCTGCCTGCAAGTGCCTCTCGCAACAGAGCCCTTGTCCCCGAAGGCAGTCTGCAGGCAGTATTGCAAGTCAAATAACAAATAGCAGTAACCTCAGAGTTGAGGTACCTCACTCCTTTCTTCCTCAGCCAACAGGAAACCCCCACATCTTTTCTGTCATTACTCTTTACTCATTTGCACTGAAGCATCAGCCAGCTGACTCAGTGGTGAATCTGAACCCAGCCATGCTAGGTGCTGGGCAAAACAATCTGCAGCCACATAGTCCCTCCCTCACAGAGCTGATGCTCTCAGACATGAAAGGGAATCATTCCCAGCATCCCCAGCAGGGAAACCTGGAACGCCTGTACCTGTGACCTGCAGTTAGGTTCCTGAGGTGCACACACAAGGAGGCAATGGGAAATAAGTGGTTTGGATGCTGGGCTTTCCAGACAAACAAGGGCAGAGAACAGTATTTGCACTGTACAGCTCGTATTGCTCCTCAGCAGTATCCACTGGCTGCTGAGCAGTGATAATCAACGCAGCGCTGAGTGCAGAGGAGAGGCTTTTTGTGCCACTCAGGAAAAACTGGGATGGTGGAAGATCCAAGAAGATTCCCCCAAAAGGCGATAGTTTTCTTTTCCTTCACTCCAAAAGTCACAGGAAATCTCCAGATTACTCATCCTTTCCCAGGAACCCTGGCTGGAAAAAAATCAAGGGGCCTCACTATTTTCCTACAAATACACACACACACGGACACACACAAAGGAGCCCTGCAAAGACCTTAACACCAGCTGTGCTTGCCCTTGCCAGAACTTCCTGAATCCACCCCCGTTTACCCTAGCTTGCCAAGCAATGCAAATATTTGAGAGGCCACCTCGTTTCCGCAGCATCTGATGTAAAAAACCACATCGAATCCAAGTGGTAAAGGCTGTGACTCACAGCTACTCAGCAGCCAGAAGTCCTGTCAGGCAGGCCAAGCTTTTATATAGCAGGAGGTCACTGGAACACACTCTGGCTCACCTCTCTCATCGATCAAAAGAGTGCAACCACTTAGAAACATCTCCTGCTTGCCTTCCCTTTTTAAAGTCAAATGCTGAGAAGCTGCTTCCTAGTAGGCAGAGAACAGGATGACACAGATACGATATCGTGGGGAAAGAAACTGAAGTTTTGTCTCAGCAACTGCTGAAACTTACAGCACAAATGAGCTTTGCCATGTAACCCGGAGGCTGTAGCCAAGAGAAACTTGAGTCAGAAGGACTGATTTCAGTTCCTGCCTCGGCTACTGTCCTGCTGTTTGAT
>JANHGB010044988.1:0-29356 GCA_026283785.1 Coracopsis vasa | reverse complement strand
CCTCTCCAGCATCCTTGTAGCCCCCTTCAGACACTGGAAGCTGCTCTGAGGTCTCCACACAGCTTCTCTTCTCCAGGTTGAACAGCCCCAACTTTCTCAGCCTGTCTTCATACGGGAGGTGCTCCAGCCCCTGATCATCCTCATGGCCTCCTCATCGGGTTATTAATTTTCCAGCTTATTGCTTATAGGGGTTCTCAGCCCTCAGAGCTTTAGCAGACGCAGCAGGATGGATCCCACAGTGGTGGCAGCTGCTCCTCACGTTTATCATCACCAGTAGTACTGTTTCTCACCACAGATTTTTGTTTATCCCCTGATGAAGGCTGACTCGTCTCTTTCCTTTCTGCCACTTGGCTTAAGTCACATTTGCCCTCAGAGAAAAAATGTGGCAGCGTCACAAACAGGAATGGAAAGCTCTGTCATATGGAGAGAGTGGGATGCAACGTGATTATCATGTTAACCAACTCACTGCCCTTTGGATGCTTGGCCCGCACCCAGCAAAGTGACATCAATACAGTGCTCTAGGCACATGCTGCAAGTACTCAGATTCTCCCTAAATGTCAACCAGCATCCTGGATGCTGCAGGGATCTCAGGAGCTGCTCAGCTGAGTGCTGCACGTCTCTGTGCCCGGCCAGACCCACGCTCCCTCAGCAGCATGTGCTGTGTGGAGGGAGCTGCACTGCTCACCCTTGGAAAGCCACCAAAATCATTGTGCAATCCCTTGGGGGTGAGCAGGCCAATTTTCTACAGCAAATGTTAGGTTCAATAAGCCAAAATATTCAATGGACATCTGCCTTGCTAATAGAGAGCCTTTTACTGTAGGATTTCTTGAAGACTTACTGAAACACAAGCATCTCAGGGAGCCTTGTGTGCTTTGGCATGTATTTCCATATAGACCACTGCATACAGACCAGACAGACCACTGCAGCCATACAGACCACTGCAGCCCTGGCTCCCAGCAGAGGCCTGTGCACTGATGAAGGTCTGGTACCCATCTGCCAGACACCAAGACGTGACCATGGTGGGCAAAGGCACAGACTGAACACCCTTATCCAGCATTGGGCTGCTGGTTATACCCTTTCCCAGTGCTGCCATACCTAAGCTGGGCCACAGCCTAATCCCAGGCATGGTGCAGCAAATTCAGAGTCAGGACTTGGTTTCCAGTGGCTTTCTCAGGCTTGGTAGCAGTACAGCCACGACCTAAGTCTTGCCCTTTTCAAGAATGAAGGTTCATTTCCTACCCAGTCTATCTTTTGTCTTCTTCCTAATCCATCAGTGAAGTTCCAAAGCTGAATTTCCATGGCAACAGACTGTGAGGTCAGAGAGAAAGCACTAGGCAGGATCAAGGATCTGAAGGGGAATGGGGAAAGGGAAAGAACAAAATTACTTAAAAAATTAAGTCATAACAGAGGGAATAAAGCCAGATCATCTGCTCCTGGTGTGAAGACTCCCTTTGGCTTCTGACAAAGCCAGTGCTGGCAAAACCACCCTTCTGTACACACAGAAACCCAGTTTGTCTCTTTGGTTCCTTTGAAGTCAACACCAGGAACAAGGTATGGTCATCCATGGAATTACACAGGGAATTTCCCAGCCACTGGGAACATTTCCTGGTGGATCTTGCCCATCCCCTGTTGTCACAGCCCTCTAGTGAAAGAACACTGCCACCTCCACAGATGGTGGCACAGGAAGATCTTAAACACTGTTTTCCAAACAGAGAACACAGCGGTGCCTTTTCCCCTTCAATCATCTCAGAGGTGTAGTGACCACAGCCAGTGCCTTGCCTTCCCTTTGAGCAACTCTCACATTTGTGACCACCTTTGCCTCCTGATCTAGGCCCTACAGTTACTCAGAAGAATCCAATTAGGGGCATTGCACCAGCCCCTCTTCAGATCAAGCCTATTCATTAAGCTGCAGCCTTGCTGCCTATACCCAAGGAGCAGAGCGCACATCTCCCCCCTGCAGCGCTCCCTCCCCTCCTTCCCACGCGACCCGCATGTGCTGCACATCAGAGGAGACAAGAGGCTTTGGGGTCTCTGCATTCCCCATCCAGGATTTTCCTCCCTTGTTCAGGAAGAACAGAGGAGGCAGGAGGCATCGGACCCTGAAAACATTCCAATGATGCTTGGAAGGGGGGGCAGAAACCTCTAGTGCCTGTCTGGGATTTATAATGCGTATGGGCCTTTGTGACTTAAATGACTGCTTTTTTCCCCCCACTGCTTGATCTGAGAGCATATTTGAGTCAATCTGAATATCAAAGAGATTCAGAAAGGCAGTGGGGCAAAGAGTAGGGCAGAGACTGACAGGGAAATAAGAAACCAGGGAGGTGGTACAGAGATGGTGTTACAGATAGAGCAGATTAAAGGATGAAAAAGGAGGTGAGGTGCCTGGCCAGCAGGCAAAAATGCTCAACTTGAATAGACTTATTTTCGCCCCCTTAATTTTCTCAAATAGACATTTTATGGTCTGTTCATAGGTCACACATACTCTGTTTGAAAACATGGGTTTCTGACATTGAGTGACAGAGAGCTATGATACAGCTCTGCGCCGAAGTACTATGGAGCAATCACTGCCGTAAGACAGTTCCCAGCAAAAATCCAGAGCCTGAACTGGCTCCCAGGGATGTGCATTTAGTGCACTTGGCCAGGGAAAAGCATTAACAAAACCCATCAGATTACATGATGCTCTGCAGCCCTAAACCTGGAGGGGAATGTATGTGTAATTCCTGAAGCACTCCAGCCTGTTCATGTTATGTAGCTGTTGGTGGCTTTTAGGAGGTGGAACATACTCAGCTCCATTAAAAAGAGCAGGAAGAGAGAGTATGTCCACAGCCCCTCTGGAAAAGGACCACACAGAACAGCTTATCATGGTTGAAAGGGCAAACCACCCCTGCTTTTACTGTTACTACCTTTTCCCAGCAAAATACTCCTTGTCCATAATGCCACAAAAAGTCTAGGAGGTGTTAGGAGAGAGCATGCCAGTTCCAGGGCATGCTCCCCATCACTCTGCCTCTACAGAAATCACCTCCTGAGTCACAAAACCAATTCATACACATCAATAAGGACCATACCCTATGTTTAATATCCAGGGATTCTTCAGTAATGGATGACAGTGTTGTCACAAAGAGGATGGCTGTTTGGAGGCTTTATTACCAATGGCTTAAAGAGAGTAGGAGATGCTTGCGGCTGGAAAGTTTTATGCATACATATTATCTGTCTGTGTGTATAAATACATTTCTGCACATACATACATATACACACAAACCTATAATTAGTACTTTCACACTCACACATTCTTATGCTGCCCCTAGAATGCAATTAGCATTATTATTCTATTAATTAAAATTTTCTGCTGTCTTGAATTTAAAGAGTGCACATATGGTGAGTTGTATTACTGGAGTATAAAATAATCAGCCTTTGTTTAACTCTGAGCTAAGATCCCTCCCATTTTCCCCATATGCTGTTTTTGAGGGTTAGCTTTGCTGTGATTTACTTCCCTCCCCTATTGATAGTGCAATATTCCTACTTCTGACTCTTCTTGCATTGCTCCTATTGCTTTCACACATTTTCTTCACATGGTCATGAGTACTTACTGGGTTTATGATTTGCATATTTTCATCCATCTATCACTTGGCTCTCAGACAAGTCAGTCAAAATTACATCTTGATTAAAAGAAAAGATATAACAATGTAGTTTTTTGGCCATCCAGCTTTTGCAATGAGCCTGTTAAGGAAACCTTGACCTGTTGAACTGCAGTTCCCAGGTTGGATTATAGCTGCATTTGGGGGGCCATTTCCTGCCTCTCTGTTTTGTTGGGAATCATCTCCAAACTTGGCAGCTCCTGGCAAGTGGTGCGCTCTTCTCACAACTTGTCATCTTCCATCTTTAGTCAGGCATTGCACTTGGCTACCTTTGGAGGCTTAAAATTAACATGTTATTATTGTTTCTGAAGACCCTTCAGACTTTGACTCCTACCTATTGCAGAAATTCTGATTTCTGTTTATGTACTTGCTCATAATTTGGGTTCTGTTTCCAATCTGTCACTTGCGAAACCATCTGTGCCATCTGGAATGTGCCTGGCCCCAGTTTGGTGGAATTCTCTTCCTTAGGAAATTCATGAGATTCAGCCTGCAGATGCTTTCACTGCTGCGCTGACAAATTTACTTCATTTGGCAGCTTTGAGGTTTGCATTTTTGTCAGTTTCTGGGACTGCATCTTCTTGTTATTATGCTAGATGTGGCAGGGAGACATGGAACATGGATACGTATGAAACCTTCCCATTTCAACAGCTTTGATATACAAGTGAACACAAAGATTCGTGTACCCAAGATCCTTATGAACCATTTTTCCTCTATTTTGCCATAAAATCATGGGCACTTGAGAACGCAGGTGTAAGGTAAATGACATGCATAGCTGTGCAGAAGGTCACCACCAGGTTTATATTCCGGATTAACTGGTTCTGCAGATAACAGCATTCAGGAAGAACTGGTATAGCCAAGACTCTGGTTCAAATATTCCACTCAGATGAAACCATACCTTAGCCATCAGCAGAGAAACTCTCCTATCTGTGGGAATTTTAGCTCCCATGAAAGAAAACCATACTGGAGGTCTCCTGAAGATCTGATTTTGGTGCTTTGCAAACCAACAAGTTGGGCCCAATAGGCTCCTGAAGACTAATGGAAATGGCCAGACTTTTAAAGGATTATCTGAGTGACCCCTGGCTAATCAAAACGTACTGGACCAACCATGGCTAAAATAGAGGCAAACAGGGTCTATGTTCTTCTAAATTAGGCATTATAAAGTTTACCCACTTTTTAATGCCCAGGATGAAATACCTTACAGGAAACTTCTCCTTTACTTTTATTTGCTGACTCTTCCCTTTTCTGAACCGGATTCAGTTTGTAGGAACTAATGATTTGATGAACAATGATGGAAAAATTTGGTCCAAAGAGCACAGTTCTAACAAAGTCTTCAAAATGATAGATGTTTTTTTGGTTTATGTGAAAGAAAACCAAACTTTTCCATAAGTTTTCTCCCACCTCCATTCAAACTGTGAGTTCTTAGACAGAAATCATCAGATGTGAACAGATCAGGTTAGTATGTTAGTATGTTAGTATGTATTCTAGCACCTTACAAAGTGAGCTGATTTCAAGGGAAGTAATCCCTTCCTGGAAGAAGTAATTTGGGTAAAATGAGAAAAGCCAGGTAACAAAGAACTCCTGAAGCCAGATGGTACCTAAATCCATCCTGCTGTGCTTACCTATTTTCCTCTGTCACTCCCTATGGCTGCCATGGCTCAATCTGCTCCATATTACAGCATTGAACAAAACTTCTGATGGTTGGAATTTAATCTGCTAGATTGTCATCAGAAAACATTCAAAGTGAGCAGGGGCTCAGAGAGAAACCCCACAAAACCAGGTATGTTCTACATTGAGAATAGGAGATGACACCATTCGTAACAGCCTCCCCTGAATCATTTCCTTACAGCGATAAATCCTGTCACACGTCGCAGCTCTTTGGCAAAAACACTATAGCAGGACCACAGCAAGTAGAGAAGGGAACAAGAAATAGGCTTTGCTGGTTATATTTTCTCCCTTGGTGTAAGCAATCACAGAGCTGCATTTTGCATTATTAACAGCAACCCAACTGCCACGGCTTGAAGCTCCCGCTAAGATCAGATGATTGGCCTGACACGGGTTTGTGGCGATGCACTGCATTTCCACATCCTAATTTTATGCCCTCTTCAGACATGTTGTTATTGTGATTACAGTTCTGTTTAGTGATTATAAACCACACAAAGAAGCCATATAAGGTTAAAAGGTGCTATCTGAATTTGTATTTGTTAATGTCATTAGCGCAAAAGGCTCCTTTGGAAGCCCCAAAGCGATGTGGTCTGGATTTATGCTAATGGGCAGCATCCCAGCAGGAAGACGATGCGTGCTTCATCACGATGCTGGAAGGAGTTTGTCTGCAAGCCAGAATCTCTCTCCTACTGTTTATAAAGCAGTATCTCACTGAACTATCCCTCCTTTTACAGTTCATTACTGCACAGCCTTCGAAAGGCATTGGCTGCTGTTCAATTTCATGGCTTCAGAGTTGCAGAAAAGCACCTTTCAGGGTATCTAACCTTGCTGCCAATCTCCTGGCTGCTCAATGCACTAGGTAATATTTCACTGGGTCTCTTGCTCAGAAATACTGTTTTTAGCTCCTGTGACAATCACAAGCAAACACAAAATCCATCAATCCTGGGTAGCACAAAGATAATTTGGGCTGTGTATCCTCCCTGCGAAGTTGTATGGGTCAGGATTTTAAACACGAAATGGTTTTCAGTGGATTGAGCACTCGGCCTCTGAATAATGCAGCCCATAAAAGTGCCTTTAAAAGATGACATTCACATTCTTTATTGTCCGCAATTAGAGTTGAAAACCAAAGCTGGTATTTCTCCTCTTCATAGGACTGTGGTGAGAGGTATCGTATTGTATGTGGTGTAACATTTTAATTCTCCTAACAATGTTTACGATTCCCTTCACATAATGGATCTCCCTTGTATCCTCATATTTTCACTTTGGATTGTAGGCAATTAATTTTTATTACCATAAAAAAGCCTTCAGAAACTCTTTTATAAGCTTGTTTTCTTTATCTAGTCATTAGCCGGTGATGAAAGCGACACATCTAACAGCTCAGTCAAAAAGCTTTCTACTGGCAACATCTATAGATGTGCTCTGAGGGGTTAATCTTTTATTAGATTATAGTTACTGTAAAAGCTGGCATTCAATTGTTTAATAGGTTTTCTTAACTCTAATCTTCTATGCTCTAAGAAATAGCAAGAGGTAGATGCTAAAAATGTCTTGGGGCTTTACTGCAGGTGGATGGTTTCCTAAGCATGAGCTACTAATTACTTACAGGCTTTTCATAACTAAAAAATCCTTTTATATCCTTTCCAGCCACCGTCATCAACATTTGAATAAAGCATTTAGGAATTACTGAGAGAAACAAACAGTTTCTTGAATGAATTGCAAAACTCACTTTATAGAGATACATACATAGATGGCTTCCACAAGCTCGTGCTGGCCACCAGCATAGTGGTCCTCTAGCATGGAAGAATTTAGCTGAATGCATAGGATAGTGTCTTATGCACATCCTCTGTGGTCCCACTCAACTGCAGGCAAAGACTGTTCTGACCTCTGGGAGAGCTGATGAGAAACATCTATAATCTGAGTGACTCGCCTCAGCACTAAAACATCCAATTCAATTAGTTCTGCCCTTACGAGATGGAATCTTTGTTTCTGAGCACACGTTTCACATCACAATGCGTGTTGTTTTGAGGTGGACTCTAACCTGGGCTTCCAGTTCCAGGCACTAGGTGGGACTCAGAGTAGCTGAACCCAAGATCTTTGCTGGGGCCTGCCAGGGGTGTGCATTTAGGAGTATATATATATTTGTGGCCTTGATAGTTTGTGCAATAATACAGTATTTTTGCTTATGGACTGAATACCAACTTTAGTTAAGTTTTATGTACTGCAGGAGGAGTCCAAAACGACACCAGCCTTTTAACTATACAAAACATACTAAATAAAACCTAGGAAAACAGATTTCATTCAATGGAATATGCTAAGGGGAGAAAAAGAATGCTGATTCCTGAGGAATCTGCCATCTCTTTTCAAGCCCCTTCTTATTGCACTTACAAATGCATGAATTGTTCTAATGCTCTTTAGGTCATGGAAAGCAAATTGGTAAACTAAGAACTGTTTTTCTTGTCAAGTTGGGCACCCTACCTAGTTACAGAAATGAAGACAGTCTGCTTCCTTCTCACCATGCCATCATGATCAAAGGACTAGGAAGTGAAAATTTTCCTCACTGGAATATACTGCTAGTCAAAGCCCTTTGTAAGCACCTTATAGCAAAACACAAGTGTCTGCTACATGATGAAAAGGGAGTGCTTGTATTTATTTATTCAGGATGGCATTTTGCAGCCCCCAAAGCAATGTGTGGATGCGTGTATGTATGCCTATATGTCTGCATACGGGGGTCTCTAAGGAGGAGAGGGCTGTTTGTGGGGCTCTCTCTTTCCCCTGGGCAAAGCCTCAGCTTTGAACAGGACTCGGAGGCTGCGGCTGGCTCCTGGCAGGGCTTTGCTATCCCTTCCTCTGTTACCAGGCAACATTATCAGTGATGCTGCACATGTGCACAGGACATTAATTACCACTTTCTGGCTTGCTCTTTATGTTGTCATTTACGCATTTTCCTTTAGAAACAAGAGGCATTCTTAAGGGAATGGGATTTGCGTTGAGGGGATGCCCATACCTATAAGTTAATCGGCCCGGTGGGTGAGATGTGCCCCAGTGCAGGGCAGGCAGAAGACTGTGGATCTTCTGTTCAGCTCCAGCCATGCTGGATGTGGCCTCAGCTCCAGTATGGCTGGGCAGGGCTGTGCTACCACCACCCTGAACCAAGGGCTTCCCAGCACAGCACTGGGCTCTGCCAGCATCTACCCACTACAGCAAGTGTTTATTACGTTAAGGAATTAACCCTCAATCCCCCAAATGAGAGCTGCACTGGGATCAGAGGAAATTTCCTCTGAGCTGAGGATTTCAGCATGTGAACGTTAACAGAATGAACTAGACTGGAAAAGACCTTTAAGATCACCAAGTCCAACTGTTTAAGAGAGGTTAAGTATAGTTAAGGTCTGGTTTTATAAGAACACGTTGCAAGAATTGGACATGTGAAAAGGCAGGAAGAAGTTATAAAGTAATTTGGTGCATTATCATGGTGAGTGCATGGTGATCTATCCCCCCATGCAGGAGGGACAGGTACTGGATGAACAGGAATGACATCTATACAGCAACACCTCATTCCTTCACTCTGATATATGATAAGGCTGTTATTCAAAGCAGTCATGAGATGTCAGGGCTTGCCTTAAGTGTGTGGTGCACCCCACTATGCAAGACGGAGCCACAGCACCGACCATTCCCTCTCATCCTACCCTGGGACCTCATTTCTCAGCTCCTGTTTTGAGGGCTGTTTCCTCCCAGCTGTAATTACACACTGCTGCTTAAAGGAGAAGCAATGAGCCACACACTGTACAGCTATTAGAGAAAAGCCTGTTGGTGTGGGCAGGCAGCGCTGAGCCTGGCACATGGAGGGGGATAGCAGCTTGGCACTGCCACTGCCTCACCTCCTCTGCTGGCCTGCACAAGCATACATGCTGAATAGAATCACAGAATCAAAGAGTCATGAATCACAGAATGGTTTGGGTTGGAAGGGACCTTCAAAGCTCATCCAGTCCAACCCCCTGCAATGAGCACGGACAGCTTCAACCAGATCAGGTTGTCCAGAACCACATCCAGCCTGGCCTGGGATGTCTCCAGGGATGGTTCATCCACCACCTCTCTGGGCAACCTGTGCCAGTGGTTTACCACCCAAGTTCTGTAGTGTAGATGCACCTGAACTAGCTTCAGATTGCTCAGGCAGTGCTGGGAGCAGCATTCCTGTGGAAGCACGCATCTCTGAGCTCCTTCCATGGATTTTGTAGGCCGTGCCAAGTTCTGTGTTGTCAGGGCTAACCTGCTGTCTCAGGTGAGCTGGGAGCTAAGTGCAGACACTGCATCCCTGTGCTGCAGCCTTTACTGTGATGTTTATGAAGCAGTGAGTAGGCAAGCAAGAAGCTGCCATTTAAACAAAACACTGGGAAAGTTGTTAAATCTACAGGTTTTACATAAGAAAAACCATGTTCTTTTCATTCTCTGAGCCCAGGTTTTTATTATACAAACTACCTAAGGTTTTCCTGGGGTTTTTCTTCTTACGATTCAGTTCTTTAAGTAATAAGGGAAAATTGGTACGAGTGATTAAACTGTAGGATATTCCTTCTTCTGGGTTCTTCAGCATCTCTTATCTCTATGTGTTTGCCATATAAGTGGGAAAAGAATGTGCCCTGAGGGAATAGTCTTGCTGCTGTGAAAATAGTGACACTTCTAACAACTTGCTGCTTTCAGTACATAACAACTTGCATACAAAGATATCAGAGGGAATGGCAGACGTGAACTGGACCCGATTTATTGGAAGGATGGGAAGTTCAGTAGTTCTGGCTTACAAAGAAGTGGAAGTTGTCATAGTTCAGGCTCCAAATTTATGATAGGATTGCTTATGTTTTCCATATATCCTGGCAGGATGAAATCAAAGTTAATGAACAACTTCATATAGCAAAACAATTTATGTACCTGTTTGTATTAAAGTATTAACCCTTTTAGAGAGTTAAGGAGGATTCGGATGGTCTCGATCAGGTGAAGATCTATTTTGAGGTTCGAAACAACCCAAATACACACTTGAATGTAGTTGGTTTGTATAAGTGACTCATTTAAAAGATTCCCTGTGATAAAATCATACAGTGCTATGAGCTTACTGTTAGCAGTTCATATCACTGAATTTGAAAGGAAAGAGTCCAATGCATCACATTAGGACCTGTGTCTTTGCATGGGCAGGATTAACCACGTAACGTGGTCATTGTAGTTACAGAAACATTTGATTCTAGGGCAGGAATTCTGGCTTTCCTGCAGAGTTCAAAAGCCAAACTAAACCCCAGAGCTTAATTGTGCTTCTCTTTACTGAATCTGTTATGAAATTACACTGCAGAGCCAAGGAGGCAGGGAGATCTGAAGTTAGTTAAATCTTCTGGCATAGTACATGGTCCCACACAGGAGCATTTCAGATGGAAGAGCGGCCAGTAAGGTGGTGTAGGTGCTGCTTTCAAGCCAGTGGGACTCCCAGCAATGCTTGTGCTGCCCCAGGAATGGAATGGACTTCAAAGAAGTAACTGAAGTTATCCTTTTCCTCATCTGCACCAGTGCAAAGCAGGCCTCTGCTGCAGGCAAAGCCTGGCCCTTTTGACATTAACAGGTTTAGTTAATAATTTATAACACATAATCTGAAGATCAGATTTGAAAGTGCCAACTTGGCCTGCAGAAAGAAGCTGAGCCACTTGAAAGCATATTCCTTAATGAAACTCTGGCCCATACAGGCAGTCTTTTACCAACTTTGTTATGAAGGCCAAGACAGAGGTTTTGACTCATAAAGAGTTATGGGCAAAAAGCTTCTTCAAGCTGGTCAGATTTAAATGTGACTTCTGTGATAGACCCAAGTGCCTCAGTCAGAACTATTTATGTAGATCCAAAGGAAAGCATCTTTCCCTCAGTATTAGTCAGGGCTCATTAACAACCACACCAGTAATTTACCTCACTTTGACTTGAAATGTCACCCTCCTGGAGATAAATAGATGTGCCAGTGTACTGTGTGATCAAACAAAAGAATTCTGCCTTAAAATAATCTGTTTGTGGGGAACAGGCTGTTTGTTTGCTTTATCTTTTCATTTCTAACTTCTGCACATTGTCACAGCAGATGGGCTGTTGAGCCAACAATAGATCATCATGTCTCACCACGATGGGATCTCTTTCTGGCTAGCTTGAGTCGAAGCAGTTACATACCAGTCCTCACCAAGCATATTCCTAACAGCTTCACCTTAATTCTTTCTTTCCGTCTGGTCCAGGGTGGTATAAACAGTTTCCTGCCTCCTTGCATCGCATCCCAAATGCACATAAATAAGCAATCTAGTGCTGAAACAATTCTTTTGAACACATTGAATTCTGGCTATGTGTGCCAGCAGATCCCCCCTTCCATGGGTAACAATACTCAGTTATGCTAAAGAGTTTGATAAGTTGTTATTTCTATCTTAACATTATGCTTTTTGACTTTTATTCCCACAGAGGTCACAGTCTGCATTCTCCCTGGCTAGTGAAGATATGCCCAGTAAAGGACTCGACCCTGCATCAGCTGTGACTGAGGCTCTTTGGAGGCAGCAAAAAGGCCACTTGAGGAAGCAGAAGGAGCGCAAGCTCTCTGCGTTACCCAGCTGGAAGAGTGTGGACAGGCTAAATGAAACAAGTAAATATTTCTAGTACGAATAAGATTCTTTCCTTTGGTTCTTGCTCACATATGGAATAAATACAACTTAAACCAAGGACCTTCTCCAGGGGATTCCTGCCGACCTCTGCGCTCACAGGGGTTAACATGCAGAAATGTCTATACGGTGATGCTGAATGTCCTGGTTTCATTTGGCTCTGTCACTGCTTATCTGACCTTTTCCTTTCTTTTCCTCCAAGAACAGATTCAAAAGTTGGGCCTTTGGGGAGTTTATTTTGGACTGTTAGGAAACATCAGGCATCTCATTTGGGTGAATTCCAGAGCTTCTAAGACACAAGAGCGCAGCAGCCTTTCTTTGTCACTTGGTTATCTGTCCCCCAGTTGAAGGAGTTTGCAGCTGCCTGTGGGATCCCTTCTGTTGCACAAGTTAACTGTTCATGAGGTTACATGGTGAACCAAACAGTGAAATAACTCACGTTTAGGATTCCCCCTTGCACCTTTATTTTCAGTCCCAGTGAATTCACCAATGCAGTGTTCCGTGCAGCGCTACTAACTGCTGCTTCCACACAGGTTTGGGGAAGCTGTATGAGTAGGAACTTCACAGACCAGCAGCTTCCCTGGATCTGCCCTCTCTGCATTAGTTATGGATGTGAATATGGATAATGGCTGGTAAGCAGCTTACTAAGTCAGCCTCATTCCTGAATCAGCACCCTGGGATAGAATGCAATTCCCTGCTTGCTTCAAAGTGACATAAGTACAGTCTGTCAGTGAAGAAGGTGGTTCCTGCTCTTGCAGGGGTCCCATTTCCACCACCTCTTATGTTCTGGTTGTAGTGTTCATGAGGCCACAAGAGTGTAGCACCAGGCAGCAGCTGCACAGAAGAGTTGTTTAGTTTTCACTTACACAGCAGCACAAGGGGAAGGCTGCTCACTGCCCCCAGGTGATGGGGAACAGCAGAGCTATCCTATCTGCTGCCGTTGTCCTCCCATGATAAAGTCTGCTTGTTCCTGCTGTTCCAGCTTGCAACAGCTGTAGAGCCCATCTGATCCTTGTAGCAAATTGCTTCATGGAGCTAAAGAAGCAGAAAACTTCTCTTTTGTAGGATCAGTTTACTACTGCTGTTCCCACAGCCAGCACACCAGGCGCTGGCAAGCAGAAGCAGCCACAATATGTGTGTGGGTATAGTAGGGAGCAGGGACGAGGGCTGCCCATCAATTCAATTCAGTTCAGTTCAATTCAATTCAGTTCAGTTCAATTCAATTCGTTAATCTGTAATGCCAGTTGATAACCTGGGAGACTGAAAATTAAACAGTGTCAATCCCCCTCCTTCCCCAGCAAAAGAAAGTAGTTGTAATTCTAAAGTAGTTGTAAAGTAGTACTAAAACCTGACTTAACTAGGTATGCATTACTTTGTGAACTGCTCATTCAGAAGTGTTTTCCTGGGTATTTTAGTGGAAGGCCTGTTTTCAGTAAAGCAGTTTAATTGGGTGCTTAAATCTAAGAACCCACTTCAATCCCATTGAATTGAACTGTTGAGCAATTTAGTACTTAGCAATTGCTTAGCCATAACAGAATGACAAATTGACCCAGTTTCCTTTCAGGTGCTCTATTCAGAGGATTTGTTCTGCTTCTTTCATTTAAGAACCACATTTGTGATGAAATTGTGATGCCCATTGAGCTTATAGTAAATAGCTGATTGTGCTAGTATGTGTAAATATGATCTCACCTATGCAGCAGTAAGCAGCTCTATGTTAGGATACAGAAAATGAAAGAAATCACAACCAAGAGTTTGAAGTGGTAACATCAGTGGGATTTTTAGTCATATAGCCAAAAAGCAGCTCACACCTTATTTTGGCTACCATTTGCACTGGTTTAAATGATGGCTCAAGAGCCAAGTCATGAATTTGGGGGTTTTCCTCTTTACCCATGATTTCACAATGATAATTCTGATTAATTTTCATTTTCACATGGATAAATTATAGCATATGCCCAAAGAATTGTGTGCAAAAGCCATTCCTTCAAGTAGGTGACTTTGTTTTGGATAATCAGGAGGGAACATGTGGCATTACTTGAAGCTGGGATAAAACCGAGTCACCTTTCTGACTATAAAGTACTCAGTGGCTTTCCTTTCCACTCTGCTGAGTAACGTCTCTGAGTAACTCTGTTGGTGTGATCAACTACGCTCCTATCCCTTCTTCAGTTAACTGAGGATGTTTGAGCAATTCTCATGTAGTGTTGCTACACAAAACAAGGGGATATGGTTTGGGAGAGAAAGAGACTGTGGCATTCCTGTGGCATACACTGCATTCCGTTAGTGTAGTGTGGTGCAGTTGACTTCAGTTCCTCTTGGACATTTGGATCTTGCAGAAGTGTTTGCTTTGATTGAAGGAGCAGTGCTTTTAAAGGAAGATCTTCTTTCTCACAAGAGAAACCTATGCTTAGCTTCGTGGGCATAGCTGTAAAAAGCAAACAAGCAGGAGGTCCTTATGCTTGATTGCTTGTGTTCTTTTTCTCTCCAAAATCAGCTGTTACAATGAAGAGCTTCTTGTTCTCCCTAGGAACCTGACTTCAGTTGCATCCTTGGCTGGTCACTGCTGCAAGAAAGCTATTCCTGTTTTGCTTTCTTTTGAAGCAGGAGTAGCAATTTTAGTGATGTCTTTTCTCAAGGTCTCTTAATCGGTATGAAATTTAGGAAGTGAAAACAGGCTAAAAGGACTCAAATGACTAACAAATATAAAACCTGTTCTAAGTCTTTCATAGCTGGCATTTAATTACCTTTGATTTATTGCTTTGCTTTTCTGGGGGTGTTTTGGTGGTGCTGCTGCACCACAGACCTTTCTCCTTGTTATCTTTTAAACTAAGCACACCTTCTTACTGCAAATTGTTCTTTAGGACCAATTCCAGGGGGAAAGCCCAAGTATATGAGCTCCAAGTGTTTGCCACCATGTAATGCAAGATGCTTGAGTATCACCTACAACACAATCTGGATTTTACTTTGTCCAGTTTTTAAATAGTGATATTCTCTTTATAGGTTTGGAAAACTGATAGTTTGGGGGTTGGACTAGAAGAGCTTTGAAGGTCCCTTCCAACCCAAACCCTATTCTATGGACTATTCCATGATTCTATAATAAGTTTATTTTTACAGTTTTCTGGAAATGGCAGATTTGAACCCATGGAAGAAACCTGCAAGGCTGAAAAGCCATTCAGGAGGTTGAGATTACTGTGTAAATCCATGGCATTACGTATTCTATCTGCTGCTGTGGGAGTCATCACACATTCACATTTGCCATGAAGGGACATTTCAAGTTTGACTGGAAATGGACTGAATTTAGAAGCAGTGCAGTCCTCTGAGCTAAACAGCACTTTTTGACCATATTTGTGGTATTTTAACTTTTTTTGCCTGTTAGAATTGTAAAGCATACTCTGAACAAGCGTAAGAACACAAGAGCAGCGGTGCTTGGGTCAAACTAAAAGCTCGTTTAGTCTAGGATACAACAGCAGCAGCAACAGTAACTGTAAGCATGAGCCTAGGAAAGGTTAGAATAGAATCATAGAATGGTTTGGGTTGGAAGGGACCTTAAGATCATCCAGTTCCAACCCCCTGCCATGGGCAGTGATGCCTCACACTAGACCACATCACCCAAGGCTCTGTCCTGCCTGGCCTTGAGCACTGCCAGGGATGATGAAGCATTTACCACTTGTTTGAGCAACCTGTGCCAGCACCTCACCACCCTCACCCTAGCATCCATTAACACCCTTAGGCAAGAGGCTCCATAGGTCCAGTACCCCCTGCATCCCACTTCTCTCTTTTGTTTTGAACTTTTCTCTAGTTTCATGTGATATCCTCTAGTAGTTAGGTTGGAAGAGATTCCCTCATCTCTTTTAGCATGCATTATTGCAGTCTCTGTCGGATGGCATTGCTCTGGCTTATTTAGTCATTCCTTGAATGGAAGGCGTTTCAGAACCTGGTGAAACCTTTGTTGCTCTTCTCTGATCCTTTTTCCATCTTTCCTTGTCGAGATGGGGGCCAAGAACTGCACACAGAATGGAAGACATTTGCAAAACACAGGATTTTTACATGTCTGTGTACTGATGTTCCCTCAGCCTTTCCAAATAACTCTTTTAGGAAGAACTTTGGTCCAAGTACTCTCTGTTTTAAATAGTCATTGCCATGACTTTAGGTGGTGTCTTCAGAGTAGTACAGCAGCATAGCTGACAATATGAGTTCATGTAGCAGCAACACTTGTATTTCTTAGTTCTGTTGAACCCTCCAATTTGTGGTCAGTTGATCACAAACTGACGAGTAAACCGAGCTTTTCACACTGTGATCACAATTGTTCTTGTTCTGTTTTCATAGATCTACCTTCTGTGTTTCAAAGTACTGATGGGAACTGGGTGGCTTTGCAGAACGTCACTCTGCCTCGTCCTCGGATGCTCGCCAAACCAAAAAGTCAGGTATTTGAAGCTTTGGAGAACGAATCCAGCATTGTGTCTGCCTATGATGAGATGGGCTCAGACAGTGAGGATGACTACGACTGGAATGTGGCCTTGAACAAGCTGCGTCGGAGACCTCGGCAGTTACCAGGCGATTTCTATTATACCAGTTCCCAGTACGGCACTGGCTGGGTTTACGGCAGTGATCAGTACCAGGCAGTGACCTCCCCTTCCTCTGGGTTATACACCAATACTGAGACACTGTTCTCTGATTCGGAAACATCTTCACTCAACTCTTCCCAGGAAGCCAAAGGAACTGGCAAACTTCTTTGGTTACAAAGCAGAACTCAAAGTGATGTGCCCAGAATGGAAAGAAAGCATTTCCACGGGGAACTGGATGTGAATTTCAATCCACAGACAATGAGCCTGGAGTACTCGGACAGCAGCGAGACTG
Source organism: Coracopsis vasa (assembly GCA_026283785.1). Taxonomy (NCBI): domain Eukaryota; kingdom Metazoa; phylum Chordata; class Aves; order Psittaciformes; family Psittacidae; genus Coracopsis; species Coracopsis vasa. Next base: position 12,561 of record JANHGB010044988.1, on the reverse strand, counting down.
AAGAGGTCCATTATGATTTAGAGAAGAGATCGAGAAGGTGGAGGAAGAACAAAGCGATCTCTGAAGAGTTCTGTGAAGAAAAAGACTGCACAAAAGGCAACAGGATGAATTCAAGTCAGGTAATTGTGTCTGAGCTTAACAGATGCACGCTCAGAAAGAGCTGGGCACAACTAATTAAGTGATACTGGCAATAACGTGTGAATTGGGAGTGGGAGGTAGTGTTCTTCCAACCTTTATTTTCCTCATGCCTCCTAACGGAGAAGAAGCAAAGGTAAAAGGTTCCACGTACCGTGGGCAGGCTTTGCCTCTGTCTCAAATCTGCCACTTCCATCTGATCAGTGACATTGTTAATACTGTAAAATACAGTGTTCTGGGACTTGCCAACAGCCACCACTGTTGATGAATCACTGTTTGGTTGCATTGGGGTTATTTTTAACTCCTTTGCTCTTAGACTAAGAAATCACTGCTATACCTGGGAATCTGCTGTTTGCAAGTGTCCTGGTAAGGGGTAAAGTGAATGAGCAGCAAAAACTCAGACAGGGCATTTCTTGAAATACAGTCCAAGTAATACCTGCTTTGAACTGGTCACGATTCTGAGTTCTGGTGTGTTTGGGTGAGTGCAAACTGCTTCCATCTAAATAATTTGTCTGTTGATACAAAACAAAACCACAAACAGCTCCAACCTGGAAAAACTGATGATACAACTTGAAGCCAGCAAAGCGCTCCTCAGGCATTTCTTCACAGCAACTAGTGTGGGATAACCAGAAAGCCAAGAAGTCTTCCCTCTTTGGAATTTGGTGTTATGTACGGGATCTGCTTGTCCCCCAAACTTTTTTAGTAGTATATACACACTTCCAGCTCTAACTGCAGAGCTGGATGAGGCCAATATTGACCCCTTATCCAGTTCCATTTCCCATGTCCTACCCCTTTTAAATCCTGGAGCTGCATCATTGCTCTTTTAGGGAGACTGGGTTTGTGGCTGTGTTAGTCTGCCAGGCTCTCACTGAAGCTCTGGTGTCAGATAAAGTGGTAGCCCTTTATTCTTGTTTGCAGATGTTAGAATTATATGTGGCTGATGGGAATTCACACAATGATTAATATGAACACGAAGATGTCATTAAACTAACCAGATAGAGCCAAAGTGCGAACACTAAAGAATAAGAAAGCTTCAGATAGAATCTATTGCATCAATAATAATTAATAATAATAGCACCTTTCAATGCATTTATTATTTTTGCATTGTTGTCCTGGCTTCTAATACATTTCTAATTCATTAATCGATGAAAGAGGCATCATCTCACAAACAGTTCACTGCCACCATCCAGAAAGCTCAACACACAAGCCAAACAGCCTACCAGTAACAGAAACAATGGAGTATAGCAATATAGGGTATCATTAACTCTGCATGTAAGCAGGAACTAACAACTCTTGCAAATGTGAATACTCCACCTCCTCATTGTGAAGAGGCTGGAAAGCAGGAAGGTGGCTATAAAAGACATACCTGAATGCAGCTCAAGGTGAGTCCTCCCCCAAGAAATGATGTGTATTTATAACACAAATTTAGCTAATGTGGAATAAAGCCCTAGGGATGCCAAGGCAGCTCATGACTTCTGCTCTTTGTTTCCCAGCCAACAAGCTAGGGAAAACCTTTGATAGCTGTTAAAGCAGAAGCTAGAATTGGAAACGTTCCAGTAATGGTGTGATGCATGGATAAGGTAACAGAGCAGCTTGCTGCAGGGAGGAGAATACCTCCTCCCTGTTTGTCTTCCCGCCTTCCCTCCACCTGCCTCCAGCTTGCTCCGGTGTCTCTCCCTTGTCAGCTCTAGTACATAGTTGTACCCTTTGCTACACCTACCCAGCTCCGTACAATCGAGTTAAGGACAGGAAGGTGCAGGATGGCTCATTTCCAACCGCACTAGGTTATTACATTAGCTCCCCTTGTTTCATAGAACTACATCCTTGGTCTTTTTCTCCTGCTGAACCTGGGCAACTTAGCAATATTGTCCTGCCATGCCTTCCTCCAAAGTACATGGGAAATGAGCTGCAGGATCCAGCAGAACCCAGCTCTACAGGATTTCACTGGGCTCTCAATAAAGGCAGCAGAGAGCAACCTAGAAGGTGCTGCCATCCTAGAAAGGCTGGTACTTCTTCAGGATCAAGAGGAGTTGTGGTTCTGCTGTTGTCAGCATGGATTCTGTAACTTAACTGGTGGTGCTTTCCCTGGGGATAGCATGTGTGTATTGCTACTCTGATAGAGCTGCTAAGCAGTTCAAGCTAAGCAGGTCTATAGAAGAAGCCCACAGAGGAGCCATGCACATCTTGCTGCACAATGAAGTCTGTCAGTACTTCATGGTAGAGCAGTGAGGTGGAAACGGGGGAGAATCTGCCCCTCTGGGCTTCCAGACTCCCCTTCTGCTCTGCTAGATTTTATACACATTCATCAGCTTATTTAAACAGGAAGAGCAAATTCTGTCTTCACAAGCTTGTTCTGCTCAAGTGTCTGCATAGAATGGGATTTTCTTCTCTTCTTGCAGACTCAACCCCAGGATACACCTATCCTTTTCCTGCCTGGACACTGCCAGAAGGAGCCCACAGCCCTGATGCAGAGCTCTCAGAGCTCACTAGCAAGTCTTGTAATCCCAAACCTGGCAGTGTTCAAGGCCAGGTTGGACAGAGCCTTGGGTGACATGGTTTAGTGTGAGGTGTCCCTGCCCATGGCAGGGGGGTTGGAGCTGGATGATCTTAAGGTCCTTTCCAACCCAAACCATTCTGTGATTCTATGCTTCTAATTTAGTTGTGTAATTGATTCACAGATAACTACAGACAAAAATTGTCCAGAAAGCTGTGAGAGTGCTAGATACTAGAGTCCCACTTACTGCATGGGAGACTGACATTACCAACACGATGTGTCAGCGCAGTAAGAGCAGCTTGGTGCGAAGGGTTTGTGAGGGAGCTGGCAGAGTTAAAGTTTCCTGTGAACCCTGGAGGTAATGGGTCCGTCCATAAACACTGCTCCTGTGGCCCTTTTGCAAAGCAAATCCCCTCTTTATGTATTTCCAAGTGAACGGAAGAGAACACAGCATTTAGTCTCTCCAGCAGTGTCTGATCCTGTCACAGTAGGAGAGCGTAAGGCAAATAGGAATCATTTCCTAACTGAGAATTGTTCCAAATCATCCTCTTAGGCCCGCTGAGATGTGCCTACCACTTCTGGACTCAGGCTGCTTTCTTTATTGCCTCCTTCTGCGTGGTTTGCTCATGATTATGTTCTGTTTCAAGGAGTTCAGCACTTTTAAAGCCACCTAATTGCAGCTTACTTTATGGACTAAACTGAAAGCACTCTACAAACTGTCTAATGAGTCAAAATGTTCTCTTAGCAGTCAGCAGGGGGGGAAGAATGTTTCCTGAAGGCAGTTAATGCTGTAGGTGCTCTGGGAGATGCCTGTCTCTCTCCATGGATTGTAGCGGAAATTGGGTCCTAATCAGATAGCACAGGAATGAATTGGTGTGTGGACATGAGGTTTTGGAGCAAATGTGAGATGTTTCCAGATCTCCTGCAAGGGTTGACAGAAACATCCCTCTTTGCACATTAAATGTTGGGCAGGCACCGTGCGAAACAGAGTTGCACAGAGATTGTAATCATCTTCCATTCAGCCTCCAAAGTCAGGAATGTGTGGTCAAGTCTGAACACCCACTGTACTTAACTGAGCCTCTGAGTACTTCCCACCTACATCCAAGAGTAAGTAAAGGAAGTGCTCTAAAAGATAGCACTTGTTCCAAAGAGGTTGGTGTTTGGAAAACAGTCGTTGCTGTAGAGATGCACCTATGCTTATAATCACTGGGGAAGCTGAAAACCTTAAGCATCATCATATAATAAAAGAGACTTTTCAGAACATGTTTCCAGTAGTCTTTAAGCCAAACACAGACAATGCTCAAGCCAAGCAGTCAGGGAACTTGAGCACAGCTTTCAGCTGAAAGCTGGACACAACTGCCAGGTCATGAGTTATTTCATTCCCAAACCACACTTCCTTTATCTGCACCATGCAGTGCTGGAATGGGAAGTGCCATTTAGGCATATTTGGTTGGTTGCACACGGATGCGTAATGATTTTGATAGCTCCCTTTTACATAATATAAAAGTAAGCAGGAATGATAAATATAATGCAAGAAGCGTGGGTTTGCTGGCATCCCTCTGTAAAGACATGGTATTTTTTATCAGCAGACACTTAGTGTGCTTTCATTCTGGCTTCCTTGCAGAGTGATCATACCTATGCTTTCCTAGGAAGCTGTTTTCCTTTCTGTGCCTACACAGTAATTACACTGTTCTTCTAATGTCTTTGCAGGATTTTGATGATTTATCAGAAGCAGATAGGAGCAGTGAAGATCAGCAGCATCATAGCAGGCCTGACCTTACGGAGGAGGAACTTAAATCCAGGTTATTTCAGCTTGCTGCTAAAATGAGTGACAAGGAAACATCTTCTGGTGAAGAACAGGAGTCAGAACCTAGAACAGACGCTGAAAACCAGAAGGAGAGTTCATCCTCAGAGGAAAACGGTGGCAGAAGCATTCAGGAAGAGTTACAGAAGGTAAGTGGTCACTGGAGGGAAGTGGGGATAGTACTGGGAAAGCTGGAATCCAGAAAGAGAAACTTGTGGTCAGAAAATCAAGCTTAAAAGTAACCCAAGATTCTTTAGACTGGATCTGAGCCTGCAACTCTTGTGCATGTGAACCTTCAGTTAAGGTGTGTGTTTCTCCCTGTCAGCCTACAGCATCGATTCAAAGCACTGACCTTAGCTTGTGTAATAAACCTGTTAAGTGACTGATATTAATGGAACTATGTCAGTTTATACCAACTGAGAATCAGCTTGTATGGTTTTATTTAAATCACATCCAGTTCTTCTTTTATCTTCCTTGCTAACTGGCTGGTTTGAGTGGTTTTTACAGTCCTTTTATTTGCTTCTCTCTTTAGAGTATCATATAGTTCATTCTGATGTCATAGATTCTTCTTTACCTCTCCATTTGAATAGTTCATGCTTCTTTAAAGCTTTCCAGCCCTGTTACTCTGTCAGCTATCAGGCCTCTGCGAGTAGTAACGTATTCTAATGAAACTCAGTGTCAGTTCTGATAGTGTACGAGATCCTCTGTCTGTGCTATTTCACCCTTACAATGAGACACTTGATTTCAGTGTGACTCCACAGGACTTACCACTTGCTCTCTTCCCTTCCTACCTCTGAATTTAAATTCAGATGATGTGGTGTGCTTGAATCTGGTGCTGTAGAAGCCCAGCACTGCCCCTTGCACTCAAGTAATCTTATCCCTTAGACCCACTTAGGCTTATGCTTGTCTGCTGTGTGTGTCTTGATTCACCTCCTGGGGTCTTGTCTGCATAGCAGCTCAGCTTTGGCAGGGAGTGCAGACACCTCTCTAAAGGAAATCTACTCATCATTTGGAAGGTGTTTTGTTCAAACTGTATTAAAGGCTAATACACCAGGAGGTGGAAGCAGGATGAAGTGACCCAGGTGGACAATAGAGGTGCTGTCCAAGTGTCAGGAAAGCCAGTGCCCGCCTGGAGTTGAATCTGGGGGGTGACCTGAAGGGAAATAAGAAAAGCTTCTACAGGTATATCAGCAGCAAAAGGCAGATAAGGGAGAGTGGGGCTCACCAGTGCAGTGACCTGGTGACACAGAGCATGGAAAAGGCTGTTACACAGCATTGTTTTCACCTCAGTTTCCAGGCAGGATTTGCCCTCAAGAATCCTAAGCCCCTGAGACCTATAGGAAAGTTTGGAGCAGTGAAAAAGCCCTCCCTCTTTTCTGTATGCGCTATGGTGGATGCTTGTGGTCCCTGCACATGCTGGGCCTGGAGCAAGCAGTCCAGCTCCCTGAAGTGAGTCCAGTTAAGGCCACAGAGATGATTTAAAGATTGGGGCATCTGAGGAGAGGCTGTGAGAACTGCAATTGTCTAGCCTAGAGAAGAGAAGGCTCAGGGAGAATCTCTTCAATGTGTATAAATACCTGATGGAGGGATGAGGGAGGGGGTTTGAGGCTGGAGATAAGGAAGTGAGAATCAGACTCTTCTCACCCTTGGCCAGTGACAAGACAAGAAACAGTGGGCAGAAACTGAAATACATGAAATTCCATCTAAACATCAAAAGCTTTTTTACTGTGAGGGTGGGCAAATGCTGGAATAGGTTTCCCAGAGTGATTGTAGAGTCCACGTCCTTGGAGGTAAGCAGAATTTCACTGGACACAGCCCTGGGCAACCTGATTTTGTTGACCCTGCTTTGAACAGAAGGGTTGGACTAGGCAATCTCCAGAGGTTTCTTTCTAAACTTAGGTATTCTGTGACTTTCTGATTCTGAGTTATTTAGCCATGGGCTACACAGCAGTGTAAGTACATTTGTCATCCTGTATGCAGAGACCTCCAGGACGTACACACAACCTTCCTAAGAAAAGGAAAGCTTTATGGCCAATGCTTGTTAGCAGCATTCAGTTCAGCTTGTCTTTGGTTTACAAACCAGCAATATCAAATTACTCAACAGGATAGGTAGGGTATAACATGATGCCATTAATGTCCAGAATTAAAGGCTGTAAATAGGATATTTACCCATATGGTGAACTGAGCACAGAAAATGGAAAATGGATGGTTTGGGGTGTACTTATTCATCTGCATGCATCTACAAAGTAAAATCAGTTGGTTTTCCTCCTCTAATTTTATTCTTTCTTTAAGATTTGTATGTCAGTTATTTAAAATAAAGCAAAGACTAATATTTTCTTTTCCTTAGTAAAATTTCCTTAAATTTAAAAGGAATAAGAGACATACAATGTTCAGCATGTTTGGAGTCCCTAATCCTTGGTCGGTTTGGGCTAGAAAATAAGTCTTAGCCATTCCTGATTGCAGTATATATTCCTTCTGTCTATAATAAAGAAACCAAACTATCCCAATACTATTCACAGTCATGACTTCAATGGAATTGATAGCACAACTTGCTCCAGCTCTAGAGAAATAAGGAGGCTGCTTTCATTCTTATTCTTGACAGCTGTCCTTAAAAGTGATTTAAAATCCTTTGCTGCGTGCCTTCTCTTTGGAAAGGTGGCTGACCAGCATCTCACAATGAAATACTGAAGACGACAGTGCGTAATACCACTTGTGGCTATGGTAACATGAAGACATAGCTGAACTCATAAAACATGCAATAACTTAAGATGAGTCAATGGCAGGTCTCAATGGAGACAAGCATAGAAGATGTATTTTCAGGGAACCAGTACTTTTAGATGCCTTAAAAGCCACATGTCCCAGTATGCTCTCTCCTTAAGAAGTGTGATGTCTGGGGAATGCATATGTAGGGAATTAGAGATATTTCACACTGGCATTTAACATTCTTGGCCAGGGACCCAGGCTTCTGACCTGGCTTTCAAATTAGGTATACAGAAGCACTAATTCTGGGCCATTAAAACAAGAGCTTGAATGCCTACAATCTGCTTTGAGCTCCTGAGCACAAATGAAATACTGTAATTTAGCCATCTTGCTTGTATTTTAGCCATGCTGCTTGTCTTTGTTAGCCTTCAGTCTTCTATTCTCACAAGGTTGTTCTGGAACAGATTAGGAACCTTAAGGAATTTCTGGTGATAGTATACCTGCCCATAGAATAAGATTTCCAAATCCATGGATTGTTTATTGAATCCCTGGAAATGGAATACCTGGTGTTCCTGAAAATCTGCCTTTCGTATGTCTGCACCTTCACAAATCTGGACTTCTGTTTTTAGTGGAAAGCTGGGAATCTCACATGTTGAACTGATCCTTTGAAAAATATATGTAATGTATTAAGATCTGAAGCAATGGCAAGAATTGGCACGTCTAGAGTGGGGAGTTAGCTGAAGTTGGGCATTTGCAGGTTCTCAGTTCTCACTTCAAACTGAGCTTTTGAGTTGTGTGTCTGCCTTTAAGATACAAGCTTGGAAATGCTGACCTTTGAGTTCATCATTTAATTTGTGTGGGATCCTCAAGGATTGAGGTGGGTGTTCATTAACATCAGTTAATTTCATTCCTTAGACTTAAAGCCACTTAGACCTTCAGCACAACATTTCATTTCAACAGTGATTGCCTAAAACGTCCTTGTGGGGAGTCACAGCTCTAAAGCAAGCATAACCTAGAGCAGACATGGTTTTATAGGTGACATGTTGTGCTTCCTAAGCTACAGAAGTAGTTCATGCTCTTCAGGGATATGCAGCCCTGTGAAAAGCCTGCTTGTCTCTTGTTCAGTGAAAGGCCATGGAGTCCTCTATGCCCTATGCTCAGCCTTCATGAAGATAGGCTGGGTCTATATCTCATGGTGTACCCTAGGATTACATTCTAGAAGGCAGTTTCAGCAGTACCTAATGCAAACTGCCTTTTGAATGCGACCACTAAAACCCTTGCTATTTTTCACATTGTCCTACACAGCATAGAACCTGACATAGTTGTTAAAACCTTACTTGTGTTTCTCTTTCTGCCTCCTTCTACTCTGTCCTCCTCCTTGCTTAAGGTATGCAAAAGTTAATCTTGAAGTAATAACGCTGAGTTTCTCTCCTCTTTGTATTAACTTGATGCAGTGTGCTGCATTTACTTCTACTCAGACACTCTTACAACCAAGGCTTAGTAACTTTGGTTAAATCCTGCTGGTTCCTGTTGACATTATTACATGACTAAGCACACAATAGCTCTTTGCTGAATGACAACCTCTAAGTAAGTTTGCTAAGTAGCACAGTGGGGTCCTGTTCCCTAGGTGAAACCTCCCAAGTTCCTTGGCATATGAGTAACAGCAAAGATATTCTTTCCATTAAATATTTATGCCTTCATTCTCTGGAAGCATTCATCTGAGGTGTTTCAAAGTTCCTAAAGGAGTCAGAACCCCGTGGCTCAATCAAGAAAAAGTATAGTAGCTTTACTGCATTGCTTCTGCTGTGTTAAGAAAGCTGAACAGGGTAATACAAAGACATCTTCCTGGCTTAACAACTCAGAAGGTATCTGTGTGGCTGTTGTCCCATATTTTTGTATGCAAGATGCTCAGAATAATTCATCTTTTGGTGGATCATGGCTTTTATTGTGATGTTAATTATCTGGACAGTCTTCCAAAGCCCAAGATGGAAAACTGGATGTGGGCAGCATGGTAAAAAGGGATCTTTGAAATGTATGAAGTGCACATAATCCATGTATGGCATTGGGATGACAACAGAAAAAGGAAGATTTGGGTTAAGGAAGTTGAAACAGTGCCTTTTTCTTCTAAAAAGAGGTGTGAGACTTTAATCTTCACATCGGCCTAATGGACCCAAAGTTTTAAGTTCTCCATTCAGCAAAGCAGTCAAGTATATATTCAGTTTGACACAGGATTAAGTCATTTGCTGGACAAAAATCCCATTCAAGGGATTTCTCCCCTGTATTTCCTATTATTTCTCAGTCTTTAGTATATGGAATATTAAGTTGATCCGAAGTCATTTTGACAAAGGACGAGTCTTTGATTTTGAGCAAAAGAGTTATTTCAAGACCATAAACATTCATTTTTAAAAGTTTCCAAAACTGGGCAGTGATGTTTGTGTTCCTCCATTCTGACACTTCCGAGCTCAATACAATTGCATTAGTATGGATATGAGCAGTCAGTCCACCTGAGATGCCCTGGGGGATTCCACAGGGCCATAAGCTGCTATTCCAGAGGATAAGTGCATCTCCCAGGTCCATGCCATATCTGACAGTGCTGTTTGAAAACCCTCAGGTTTCAGGATGTTTCAAATTGCACCTTCTCTGCCTGTGTATAAGCAACTGGATCAAAGCCTGGAAACCTCCTTCAGTTGTCTGATCACCAAAGATTTACTCACTTAGGAAGAAAATGTAAATGCCATTTTACATATACAGAAATCAGTGAAGATCAGTGTAAGCTGCTGTAACAAGGGAAATAGACTGTAACAAAAAAGCTACTATTTTCTTGCCTTCTTTTATAAGCAGCCCAGAGACCTGGCAGTGACAGAGGAGCTTTTTCAGATCTAGCTGGAAGGGATTCAAGTAAACTTCCTGCTCCTCAGCTGGATGATTCTTCTGTCACAGCACAGCCAACAGGGTTGCTGTGGTTTGTGTCATTACTTCAAAGCAAAGCCAGGCAGTTTAAATAGTCAAGGTAAATTAGGGGGTTTAAGGTAAATCTAGGGACTTGACACTGGAGAGTGGTAGTATGGACCTGGAGAAGAGAAGGCTCTGGGGAGACTTTATTGCAGCCTTTCAGTTCTTAAAAGGGACCTATAAAAAAGATGGGGAGAGACTTTTTAGCAGGGTCTGTTGCGACAGAACGAGGAGTGATGGGTTTAAACTAAAAAAGGGGAGATTTAGGCTGCATGTGAGGAGGAAATTCTTTACAGGCTCCCCAGGGGGGTGGTGGATGCCCCATCCCTGGAGACATTCCAGGCCAGCCTGGATGTGGTTCTGGGCAACCTGATCGGGTTGAAGATGTCCCTGCTCATTGCAGGGGGTTGGACTGGATGAGCTTTGAAGGTCCCTTCCAACCCAAACCATTCTATCATTCTGTGATAAATATAATAATGCAGAACAGAGTATATTTCTATAGAAACGTGGTAAAATTGATGGTAGATGTGATTTGAGCCTGCCAAGGGATACATCTCTTCTGCTTAGCTGATGCAAGGTGTAGTGTAAAACTCTCTGCAGTCTCTATAGGGATAAAAAAGTACAAACCACCAAGATTTGGCAAAACCTGGGGATGCTCCTTGATAACTGAACCTTGTATTTGCTTGTTATGTTTGGCTGTAACAAAACTGTTGGTTGCAGGATGTCATTGTGGAAAGCTAATGAAGAACTAGAGCTGCTTAGCAATCTTGTTTTGCTTTCAAACAGCCTCAACCATCTGGTCCAAGGAAGCTGAAAGAACTTTTCAGTAGCCTGCCTCAGCCCCAGCTTTGTGTGTACTTCGTGAGAGTTGTGTATTTCTGCTGTCTGAGGTCCTTGTCTGACATTAGAGAGAGTTTATATAGAATTTGGAAGCTGGGACTTCGTCCTGTGAATGCCAGGAAACACGTTTTTCCTTCTGAGATAGGATTGTATAGGAACAGGCACTTGCTGTGTGGCAGAGCAGAAAAGGTGAAGTTTTACCTCTGCCCTGTGTTGCCTTCACTCGAGCTGTATGGGTCTTGTTCTTACTTCTGGGCTGTAGGAGGAGTACGTGAAGTCCCCTCCTCTGAATGATCTCATTCATGTTGTACTTAAAGAATTTTCTAGTTTCAGGTAAGCAGCAGTGACAATTATTTGCTTCATCTTTGTGTCCTTGTAGGAATTGATGTAATTCCATCAAAAAATGCCTGCTGCTCTGTTCCCATGTTCTTCCTCCTCCTTCTCCCGCCCCTGTCTCTCTGTTTTGTATCCTGTCTCTTGATCTCCTTTCCCCATACATGCTTTAACATCACAGACACCATACCTTTTTGCTTACAGAACCCATAAAGGGCAAGATCAATAGCTTGGATTTTGCTTAAGAGCCAGGAACTTTGGTTTATTCAGTTGTTCCCTGGCTGGAGCAGTTGAGAGGGAGCTGTGCAAGCTGGTTGCTTGGGCAGGTTGATCTCTGCTGGATTTTCTGCTATCCTGATCTGTCTTAATTCTTCCTGAAGCATGCACTATGAAGAATTCCAATGTGCTAGGCAGAGTAAAGCTGTACTTGCATAACATAGAGCAGAGTTCAGTGCTGCACTCAGCTTTAGGAGACGTATCTGAAAGTGGGATCAAAGAGGGGAGTAGCAAAGAGGGGTCTATTAAACAGCTAAATACAGGTGCTAATGAGGTGCTTTCCTAGCTTGAAGTAGCCTCAGAAGTCAGCGTGTGGCTGGGTGCCTTGAGGACTAATCTGTGGTTTAGGAGCTCTGGATTCCGCTTTTAGCTCTTTAGCTGATTGTCAAGAGACCTTGGGGAACTTTGAGGTTTCCCCATGTACAGAAGGGATTTAATGATTTAATGGATTTTAATGTATTAACTGTATCTGAAATGCAAGGCTTCAATCTGTGCTTCAAGCAGGAGTTTCTCTATCAGGCAAAATGCAGGAGGAGACCTTTGCTGGGGGGCATTTCAGCCCTCACCATCTCCCTCCCAGGCTCATGTGGCAGCATTGAGCTATCCCCTGGCCTTGGAACATACTGGGATGTCCCTTGGCTTTGGTAAGCATCAGCGTTTCCTCGTCCTCTTCAGGAGCACTGGATCTTTACTTGCACATTAGAGGCTACTTTCTGATTCGTGTTTTTCCCTTTTTTGGTTAGGTTTCTAAAATCCTCCTGCCATAATGTTGTGGGAGAAATGTTTTTCAAAACATGTTAATCTGAAAAAGCTGTTCAGCTTTTTTCTTTGAAAGAACTGAATTAGTGCCGTGGAAAAAAGAGGAATTTTAAACTAGATCTGCTGATTCTTATTTTGAATAGAATCAGAGAATGGTTGGAAAGGATCTTAAGCTCATCCAGTTCCAACCCCCTGCCATGGGCAGGGGGGACACCTTCCGCTAGACCAGGTTGCTCCAAGCCCCATCCAACCTGGCCTTGAACACTGC
>JANHGB010044987.1:0-13258 GCA_026283785.1 Coracopsis vasa | reverse complement strand
CGGCCAGAGCCGCGCTGGGGGAGGCGGCCGGAGAGCGGAGCTGCCGTCAGCCGAGCCCGGGCACAGGAGAGGAGCCCGCCCGCCCGGAGCCGCGCCTGGGGAGGCGGCCGGAGAACGGAGCTACCGGGGCAGAACCCGCCTGAAGGCGGCAACCACAGAGCGGGCGGCACCGAGTGGCGATGGGGGGGGCTGTAATCCCCGCCCCTCAGAAGGCTCCTCCCCGCGGGCGGCCCGCAGTGACGTCACGGGGATGCACCGCCCGCCATGGCGGGTTCGGTGGCGGGCCCGGCGCGGCTGGTGCGGGGCGGGCAGAAGGACGAGCTCTACCGGAGCGGGCTGCGGGCCGCGGCCGGCACCGCGCTGCACGGGGTCGCGGGTAACGCCTCCCGGGTCTCCATCGGCGGGATCCGAGCTGCGCCCCCCCCGCCCCCTCCCCGCTCCCTCACGGCTCCAGCGTAGGAGGGGCGGGAAATTCCTGGAGGAGGGTTTGGATCGGCACGAAGTCCGGTGACGTAGCGCAATGATCCCATCCCTTAGGTGCCAAGAAGTGGCTGCAGTGGAGGAAGGAGGTGGAACTGCTCTCTGATGTAGCTTACTTCGTCCTCACCACTCTGTCAGGTAACGTGCTCCTAACTTCGTGTTTAGCGTTTCTCCTAAGTGCTAAATGAGCCGTCTGTTGGTACCACCAGTGGGAATGACACTGCCTGGCAGTGGTTCTCTTAAACGGGGGGGGTTTGTTTGGATTGCTTTTGTATAAATGCCTTTAGTAAATACGAAGCCACACAGCTGCCAGAACTTGGAGATCAAATGCAGCAGTTTATCAACCCAGACAGATGTTCTTGTAAATAAGGATGTCCTTTAAAAGCAAAACAGTCTTTTCTAAAAAGGGATGCACGACACTATGAAAAAGCACCCCTGGTTTAAGCCTAAACCCCCTGCAGACAGGGCTGCTGCAGATGCTGAGGTAAGCCCAGCGCTCACCTCATTGAGCGCTTCAGAAACCCCAAACCCCGATGGTTCTGACCTGAGCAGCCTGTCTCCACTGCAGCTGCCATCTTACCCTGCATGCTCTCTGTTGCACACACTATTCAGGTTACCAGACGCTGGGTGAAGAGTACGTTAACATTGTTCAAGTTGACTCAACCAAGAAAAGGGTACCTGCCTTTCTTCGACGGGCTGTCTTTGTTGCTCTTCATACTGTAGTACCTTATTGCTTAGAAAAGGGATTACAGCACCTGGAACACGAGCTGCAGACAGAAGCTGATGTGTCCAGCACCTCGCAGAGCAACCCAGCACTTGGCTTATCCAGTAGGACCTTAATACGAAGCTGGATACAGAGACAAGTTGGGGAGCTTACAGAGCAGCAGAAGAAGAGAGTCCTACAGATCGTGCATGTTCTTAAACAAAGCATTCCTTTGCTTCATCGACTGCATCTGGCAGTGTTCTACATAAGTGGCACTTTTTATCACCTGTCTAAAAGAATTGCAGGGATCACACATGTAAGTATTTCTTGTTTGAAGACAGCATCCACTGCAGTATTTTGGTCTCTTCTGGGATGCTGTGTGTACAAAAGTGATATAGAATTTGGCTGCCCTTGATGCAATAGGGGTGAGAGGGCATTTTTAATACCATGTAGAGGGGTTGTGAGTCCCTGCAGCCAAAAGGTTATGGCTAGTAAATGTGAGTGCAGTCAGAACTTAACACCTTGTGTAACTTCAGAACACCAGCCCAGTATGTCTCCTGCAAATACATAGAAAGTGAGAAGTCACATTAATAACTCCATGGGACATGACAGTCCCACATCATGGTTATTGATGGGGGCATGTGTGGGGGGGTGTTTATAATTCCATCAAATTGCAGTAACAAAACATCTCTATTTCTGTGAATTATGTAGCTGCATTTTGGAGGACCACAAGGAGAAGATGAGAGCATTCGATCAAGTTACAAGTTTCTTGGAATCATTTCACTCTTCCATCTTCTTCTAACAATTGGTGTTCAGATGTACAGCTTCAAACAGACGCAGAGAGCAAGGCAGGAATGGAAACTATACCGCAACCTAGCTCATCAGAAGTATGATGGTGTTTACTTACTTGGGAAGAGGTGGAAGCAAGGGTGGGAAATGTAGCAGCTTTCCTGAACAGGGAGATACTGTCACTCCTGGAGTGACAGCTTTGGCTAGGTTAGAACCTGATAAAACACTTGAATTCCTCACTGTTTGAAGCATCTCTTTGCTTTCATGTTTTCTGAGATCTTCACAAAAAAGGGTTAATACTTGAAGACAGGGTTTACTATTATATATTTCTTACAAGCAGGCTAAATAGAACTAAGTAACATGTAACTGTTAACTAGAAATATGACCAATGAGAAGACTCCTGGGCGCCACTCCCGCTGCACACTGTGTTTGGAAGAACGGAGACATACAACAGCCACTCCTTGTGGTCACCTCTTCTGCTGGGAATGCATCACGGAGTGGTGTAACACCAGAGTAAGTACCGAGGGACAACTGGAGGCTGGAAGGGGTAAACGTGATGAAATTTCTACTTGAAAATGCCTGTCAGCCTGGGTGTTGAAGTAACACCCTTTCTCTCACTAAGGCACCCAAAAGCCCACATGAGAGTCTGCCAGGGCCTATAGATTTTGTTAGAGCAGAATGATTATACATTACATAGAAGAGGTAAATAAGGTGAGCAGTTTTCTGTCCCAACCCTTGAAACACAATCAAACTACTGTGGAAGCCAGACATGGAGGTAATTTCCTCATCTACAGACCTGGAGATCATTCTGATTTCCAGTAAAAAGGCCTAAGTGAGTTACAACCAAACTGAGCTAGCTCTTATGCATGGTATTTTAAACTTGGATTTTGCTCTGGATTAATGAAATACAACAGTTTTCATCCATTAAGGATTTTATAGACACTGTGGAATAAGACATAACAGTTATATTTTTTCCCTAAACTTTTAAACAGAGCAATTCAGAATTTTTTAATTTTTCTTCTTGCAGACAGAATGTCCACTGTGCAGAGAGAAGTTTCATCCTCAGAAACTGATCTACCTACGTCACTATCAACTCTAAAGGAAATAATCTGCTGTTTGATGACAATGGCCTCAGCTCTCATACCCTTTATAAAGTTGTCATACAGTTTGAGTTAGTCCAAGAGAAAGACTTTATTAAAACTGGTAACTGCCTGTGCAAAGTGGCACTTCATTCCTGCTGCACAGAATAAATGTATTTCTGCCTCTGCCTTTCCATTTCTAACGTGGTTCTTGACTGTATTAAAAATACATCTCTCTAAAAAGTGCATACCACAAATGTAATAGTTTTATTCACTTTGGACAATGAAAAATTTCAATCAGATTCTCATTCTCTGAAGTGTAGATAATGGGTCTTCCAACCTTTCATAGCATGTATTAGCAAAGTTCTATGGTTTGTAAGACTCCCTTTCTCCTGTAATATGATTCCATGTTGTGGGCTTCAGGGGAAAAGGACAAGAGCTGGACAGATCCTTAGTTTAACTGCAGTGGAAGTTCTGATGATAAATGGACATGTACCATTCTGTTTTCGTAACAGATTAACAATAAAGCAGGTTTCCTTGGTGTGACAAGCCATGACTTTCTTCTAGATCAACAGAAGCAGGTAATAAAACCCCCGGTAAGACAGACTAATTTGCACACTCATCAATTAACATTCAGCTTTCAAACTCAAAGCTCTTCTACCACTACTAGATATTAAAGACTTCTCACGAAGTACTCTAGACACTTAGACTATAGCAATGTAACAAGTGTTGTTTCAGAAAAGCCCTAGTATGTACACTAAACTCAACTATAAAATGTTGAGCTGTGTTACAAACTTGTCTGTGTGGTGTTTTCTATAGTCTAACATGGGGAAGAAGCTGATTTCAGCCACGAGACACCCTCTGCTCTGCATGGCAATAAGGGCAATTTAGCTAAGCCAGTATTTCAGAGTATAAAGGAGGAGGGATTCGGCAGCACCACCTCAAGGTTTATTCCCATAAGTTAATATTAATTCAGTTTTACAAGTATCTGAGCAGCAGGGAAAAAGACGATTATTAGTTAACATCCTGTCATTCCTGCACAACAGATAATGTGCAAGATTGATTTATTTGTATTCTTTAAATACAGATGGGGAGAAAACACCAGATGATCCACTCTGTGGATTGTGAGTTACAGTTTCAGTAAGTCTTTCACAAATGGCACTGAATGTGAACTTGGGGAAGCGTGCTACAGTAAAAGCACTTCTTTTAAGATGGTTATTTGTACTGCAGAGATCTTGGTCAGCTACTTAACCATTAAATCCCCAAGTGTTATCACAAAAACACCCCAAAATTACTTAAACTTTTCATCATAACTATAAATGAAATAAAAAAAAAACCAAAACAGTTGCTGGTGTCTATGCAAACACTTCTTCATTACTGTACAAATGTGATCTTCAGAGCTGCAATAGCATCCCTTTTGTACACCAGAAAACTTTCAGGCATCCTTTGCCAACCTAAAACCATCAAGGCAACAGTGGGAGAGAAATGCTCCTTATCACAAATCAAAACGTAACTATCTGAGGGAACCACTGCCTGATTTACTAAGACAACGGTAAGAACACACATTCAGTTGCACTGTAAACAACATAGGAAACAATCGATGACTAAGAAGCATCTGTGAGGTTGTCAAGCCAAGGTTTTTGTGCATTCTGTAAGGGTAATTTATTTTTAGCACTTGCAAGTGATAAAAATAGAGCAAACTTTAACAAAATGTCATCAAACTTGTGTGGCCCTTGCATGCTGAGTCAGCCAGGGAACTATGCCCTTGTCCCAGCACCACCTACAATCCGTATTTGAAAAGTGTAAATCCCATTGAATGCAGAGCACCTTCGCCTACCTGAGAATGAACAGGCGTTCATCTCAAACTGCCACTAACATTCAAAATCGAGTGGAGGTAAAAATGTCTGATTTGCAATGGATGGCATTAACTGAACATAGGAGTCATCCCAGTTGCTGATATTGATCAACATAATAAACATATTTTTCTCCCCAATTTGGCCATATTATTCAGGAACTCCAGCAAACCTAAGACAGCATCTCCAACTCAGGGCTTTCAGATTTTTAGGCAACAAGCTCAAAGCACCCATGACTGGGACTTCATAAGGCCCTTTCTGGTAATGTGTTTCCATAATTTGAAGTTTTACCATTACTGGTTTCCACGCTGCTAATGAAACACATGAAAAACAAACAAAAAGCAACAGGTCGATGTGAACTAAAACTATCTGTCACTACCCAGGACTACTGAACACTGAATTCCAGGGCTCCATAGCAAATACATTCAACAAAAATCAGATGAAAGGGTTCCTACATGTATTTTCCACTTCGGTGTCTATTGAAGTTGCCACTGTTCTCCATGCAGAATCTTCAGAGCTAATCTTTTCATACTTTCTGTCACTGAATACTCCCTGAAGAGTTGAAAAAGGCATTTCATGAAGATAAATTAAGGGTAACGATTATTGAGAAGGAGCCATAAATACTGTCAGGTCAATGTATGTATATAAAGATAGAGAACAAGTAAAGGGGGACACTGTCTTTTAATAAATTTTGGAATTAAAAATTCACTTAATAAAACTGCAGCTGTATCACATGAAAAAGTTTACATGCAGGTCATTTATCTCGGATTCTTTCTTTTCCCCATAGAAAATGAAAAGCTGTGTTAAAACCCACACCATTTATCTGCTATGGCCAGTTTGGGTATATTCTGAAGGGGCTGCATGAAGTCAGCTTAAATTAATCAAGAAATCCTTAAGTATGAAAGAAACTCCAACTAGTAACAATTAAAATATATATTCTTATAATTCCAGGTCCTCAAAGTAAGTTGTGATTTTGAACACAGTTTGAGTCATCATGAAAGGGCCCAATTTTAGCATCTGCTAGGAGACATCATGGTGAAACTGGCATTAAAACCCAACACAAATGAGTTACTTGAGAAGCTATGAGTATCTTTTCCCTACTGCAAACCCCATAATTTTGTAGATTTCTTATTCCTATCTATATTTGTTTGGTTATAACTCTGTAATACCATGCATTTAGGAAACTGGCTTAAGTTCTGTATCTATTTAGGTCTGCTGAATTTGTCTATGAAAATAGCACACGGCCATGAAGCAGAAAACAGCATCACGTGTGCCACTGTACATTTTTCCTCCAGATACGTGCACAGCACTTCAGGGTGATACTGAGCAGGAGAACTATGTGAAAATATACAACTCTAAGCCATTAATTGCTCCAGTGCAATGGATCTTGCAAGGAATACATTATCCCAAATCTATGGGATTATCCAAAGTTTCTCCAACTGCTTACAAAAGATAACAAACTCAATGCAATTTGGTTAGAATGCCAGTTTCTTCAAGAAACTGATATTTCAGATAAAAATAGCACAATCCTTTAAAACAAAAATTTAACTGTTTTGTCACCACTCTGTTAATCATTTTTTATGAAGAAAAAAGGCATTGTTACAATGGCTCAAAATCGTTCCTTTAGTTAGAAGTAGAACTGGTCAACAGGTTGACTGCATCTTCTAGCTAGCAAAGGTCTTTCCAACATCATCTTTCCCTTTGTATTTCCTCTTGCCATGTGTGAAGGGTATATATCTGTACTTTATCATGTGCTGTAAAGAGAAAAGAACAATCTTTTAGGCAAGAAACTTATATAATATTTACAAAAATGTTTTATACTACACATTGTAAACTACAAAGCCCTCTAGAAAGACAGTTCTTCAGCATTGTAAAGGTAAAGAAATACCTAACTGTACATCAGTTTACATCGAAACAGGGGTATGAGCCCAGTAAGTAATACCATAAGTATTACCATAAGTAATTTGTTAAAACTGGTGTGAATGACTTGCCTATGTTCTTCTTCCCCTTTTTTTCACCTACCCTCTCGCACAAACTTGTCAGAACTTCCCTTTTCACCCATCAGAGATCCTACAAAACCTCTTCATTAAAAACAGCCACTGTTAACTGAAGAAAGGAAGTGGGTGGGAAACTAAGACTCCTCATGCATAAAAAGCAGATACTGAATTCTACTACCGAAACCTTCTGAAAGCAAGCATGAGATTTTGTAAGGTGGTGCACGAAGCTTTTTCTACAAAACATCTTTATTTCCCATTGTCAATATCTGCTCAAAGTTGCAAATATCCAACACCTGAACTGTTAATTGTTCAAGTTCCTCTAGTAAAAGAAGCACATGCAGTACATCTTATACTTCTAACATGCTCAACTGGATGGACAGTTTGGAACAATACTGTAAATTCTGACATGACAAATGCTACTCTATTTTCAGAAAGTTACCTTGATTTGCCTCTTCATAGTGATACAAAAAAGCATAATGAAGTACATCACAAGGATTGGCCAAAAAACAGGAACGTTGAAAGCCTCAAAGAACGTACATGCCATAGCAACCAGGATTCCCTTAGTGGCAGAGTGCCTTAAAAATAATATTAACAATTAATCCTTCAACCCCAGCTACCAGTGATTTGGTGCAGGTATTTCTATTTTTCAGAAACAGAGCATGGACAGATCCACCCACCAGAATTTAAACTCTGGGAGCCTTCTAATGAAAGGCCGAAATTCTTCATTTTGCCTTGTAGGTAAAGAAGGACCATCATCTGAAAAAAAGAGAAAGAAACAAACCACAAACCCCCTCATACTCATTTTCCACACTCCTCAGACTCTAGATTTTCTTTACTTTTCATCTTAAAAAAAAGAAAGAAAAACTTTCACTGTTACACACAGATTCCAGTTACAGTGACTGGTTTAAGGTAACTTAACACTAGTTTCCCCAAAGAAAATAGGTAACAGAAAGGAGCACTAGGTCACTTGAGTTACTGTGGGGAAAACTTAAGTCACATAAACCTTCCTTCAAGACATAAAAGGCTAACACAGTAGGGAATATGTTCAAGTCCTGAAAATAATAATAATAAAGACATTTTATCATAACTCCTGATGTCAAGCTGTATAAATATTTTGCAAGTCCAAAAAACAATGTAATGATTCTAGTGTAATGCACATCTTTACTGTATCACGCAAAAGGACCTGGAAGTTTGACTAAGTACAAAATTATAGCAAAATGAACTGAACTATTCATCATACCTGAATCTTCCATTAAAGAGGGGTCTACCTTTGGCGACAAGAAAGCTATGAAGAGATTTAGGTGGTAGATTCCCAAGGCATATGTCACAATGTACCAACCCTGAAGCAGAGAGGAAAAAAGAGTGTCTTTCTGAAAACCATTTTCAGGTACTGATTTTGCAACAATATTAAACAATCTGGTTTTCTGCTTCCTTGAGAAGTGCTTTTCTACATCCACACATTAGCACAAAAAGTTTTCTGGACTTTTAAATAAAAATACTAGACGTTCTCACTGTACAAAATAAGCATTCTGACTCTATGAAAAGATGAACTCACCTTTATGAATCTATTTCTTTTTGTGCACTGACAGAAACGTATGTAACATTTTCACTTAAAGCTACCTAAATGACAACTGAGCTTAATGTAATATAAATAAGCAAGATTTAAAAAAACAAACAAACATCCATTTCTGTTGCCATCAGATGTATATCCTCAAGCATTCACACATTCCTCATTCTGAAGCAGGAAGTTTAACACCACCGAGATGTGTTTTTTCTTCAGACTATCTAATTTACTTCTATTGTGTGCTGAATGACACAATATGTAATTCTGGAGTAATACTATGCTTCAAAACCTTTAACAAAAAATAGAACAGTAATATCTAAATCTACTTTAGCAGTAAATCCAGTTTTCTTACCTGCAGTAAATAAACTCTAATCATGTAGATAAAACTCAGACCCAAAGTTACAATCCATCGCACTGCAGTATATGGAGTAGATTTGTCTAACCAGGATTGGTAGATCTAGGAAGAAATATACAGTGTACATCTGTAAAATACATGGTGCGCAGTGAATAAAGTTTAGTACAGGGTAGCAATTAGAAATAGTAAGCATTTGTGAGGAG
This sequence comes from Coracopsis vasa, assembly GCA_026283785.1. Lineage (NCBI taxonomy): Eukaryota > Metazoa > Chordata > Aves > Psittaciformes > Psittacidae > Coracopsis > Coracopsis vasa. The sequence goes on along the minus strand of JANHGB010044987.1, from coordinate 4,235 downwards.
TATTTTGGGAAGGAGAGTAACATGAAATACTTGTATTCTTCCTCACAAATAAACTGAATCACACAAACACACAAGCATTGGAAGAGTTCTGTATTTTTACACACACAAAAAAATTCCTCATGCTGGGGGCATCATAAAGCAATTTATTTTTTCAATATTTAATGCATGTTTACTTTCCTTAAGATGAATCTGACATGAAAACTGAAGTTGTCACTCTTCATTTTTGACAACATGTATTTTCACTGTGCAATATCACATGTAAGTCCATTAATTATTCCATTAAGCTAGGTATTATAATATTTATCTATTCTTAAAAGGCTTCAAAATAAGTATTTCATACAGATGTTAGTATTTGAACAACTCATCCAAAAAGTAATGACGTTTAATTAAGAAGTTGCATTGAGACCTGCTTCTAATGGATTCAGAAAAGCCCTACAGAAAACCAACCTGTCCGAGTCTTGAGAAAAATCTATAGACCACAGAAGGCTTTCCATGCACAGACTCACCAATACTGTCCCCTTCTGACATGGTTGCTGTGAAAACAAAACATGACACATAGATAACATTTAAAACAAAAAAATCTAAGCTCAGCAAAGCTTTACAGTACATTATCTGAACCAGCATTTACATGTGATATTCTTTTGGATTGCTCTTTCTGAAACAAATTATTTTTAAGGAAGTGTTCTTAAAGAGAGGTAATTTATTCCAAAAGAAACTAATTTCCAAAAGAAACTGGCAAGAGAGCAAAGAAAAGGGTATTTTACAAAGGCAAAACAGGATCCAGTCCATTTTAGGAAGGAGGGAAAAAAAAGTCCATGCAGAACTGCAGGAATGAGCCTTGTTAGACATCTTCACCTTGAGCAGGCAGGAGCTGACTTACAACATCTAAGTACTGAGATATGAACTGCAGCACCAACCTCCTGTCTCCTCAGTTTCTATAGGCAAAGAACAAAACCAAAATAAATACTTTTTAAAAAGCTACTTAGGATCTTTAAATACTGACTAGATAGTGAAGAAGTTCAGGACTCTGTACACCAGTGGCTACAGGCAAAAAGCACTACCACAAGCACCTATACCAAACCCCTGTCCACTGCTAGAATTATTCAATGAGTTTCTCTCTCTCGAACATCAAGAGCTCAGCAGTGACAGAAAAGTTGCACACGAGCAAAGCTGTGTAAGGGCCAGCATTCTGAACTTGGGATAAAAAATGAACCAAGGGAATTCTTTTTTAGTACATACTTCTGCTACCAATTTCAGAGCTTTATTTTTCTTCTCAGTCAAGCTCAACCAAGTTTTACAGCTCCCTTCAAGACAGAAACCAAAATAAAACGGATTCTAAACAGAAACATTTTTGCCACATCACCAAAAGCAATCCCTGGCATTACTTCCTGGAGTCCTCATCTGTGGGTGGGACTACATAACTCTAGGGTAGGAGTTCTTTCAGCCCTCTATTAACATCTCAAGGGCCTCAGATGATAATAAAGATCTACCAAACTTTACCAAACCAGAAAATTGTAAATTATCTTAGACTCTGCTATACAATGATTGCTGCAAAAAATAATTACAGGCCAAGGCCAATGTAGGCAGGCACAAAACCTGCAAGCTGTGCATTTTCTCTGTAAATATCTATAAGCTACATCCTATGGAATAATTAGTAAGTAGAAAAAAAGGAGTCCTGTTATACTTCAGAAGATAAAGGGATTCATTATGAGGCTTCAGGAGCTGCAGTCTCTTTTAATTCAAACTAGAGCAAAAAGAAAAAAAATCAAATGCAAACTCATACAATAGAGATACAGACTTTTTCAATACAGGCAAAAGGAAATAATTGTTATTCTTCTTCACTGCACTGCAGGAGACAGAAGTTACTCAGCATTATCAGCTGAGCATGATTTTGTGCCCCCGCCCCCTTTTTTTTTAAAATGTCCTGAAGTATATAAACCGTATCAAAAAGATAATCCACCTACTGATCAGACATCAATTCTCTAAAGATCGCAAACATAAAACCTCCCGTATCCTCAACATTAATTTCACAGATACATCCATAGCAAATCTGGGCTATAAGCAGACCAAATATTACAATCTTTTAACCATTAACCTCTGCAGATCAAGTGAAGAATCCTGTCTGTAAGGCTACTGATGGCTTTACAATGGAGCAGGCATTTTACTTGGTGTAAAAATTACATTAAATGCAACTATGTGTGATTGTTTATCATACACAGAGTTCTTCCACAGCAGACCAAGAAACACAACCAGCTAACGCTGCCTGTTTTACTGAAAAGAAACCGCTCACTGGCCCCATTTAAGTAACACAGACTGAACTGTATCACCTGACAGTTTATAATTTTAGTTTTCATTTCTTATCACAATAAAACTTTACTGACAGAACATTTATAGTTAGATAAATACCAAGAAAAGCAGTCTTTGGCACTGCTTCGAAGGTAGTTTAGTCAAGAACACAGGTCAGAGCTCATTGGTTTAAGGGAATATTTAAATCTAACCAGTAGAAATCCCTCTTTCATAACATAAGACTTTACCACTTAACACAATGAATTACAATAACCCTTCAGCCATTCCAGTAAAGCAAATAATCAGAAAGATATACAAAGATTAATACAACAAACAATTGAATGGTTGGCTACCGGCACAATACAAACAGCTACCAAAACTAAACCACATTAGAACATTTTTCTCTGCTGGAAAACACCAAGTAGGTGAATGTGTGACCTCCAACAATTAATCCTTTCAGCACAACCATTGTGGTAATACCACTACAAATAGCACTGCATCGCTAGGCTGTTAAATACCGCAGGACCTGGGGCAGTAAAGACATTCAATTTTTGCCTCACATCATCACATACAGAGAGACGCGGTTTTCAGACAACTCTCAGATCCCGAGATGGATTTTTCTTAAATTTAGTATACAAACGAAGCCCGGAACCAGAAAAACCACACTGCTGTTCATGCAAGTTTCCTTATCTCATAGAGAAAACATTGCTGAAGAGCAATACACTGAAGTGATTTCTTAACAATGGGATGGACAACCACAGAAAAACAACCCACTGATTGTGTAAACTGCTTTTAACCCTACAGCTCACGTTACTTAATCGTGGTCTGTCAGAATTAGGTCTGGCCTGTCAGGACTGTGCAACCAGCAGCAGCTGCACAGCACCCAGGCTCACAGCGTTTCCCTGAGAGCCACATACTCCGAGCACTCGTTAAACCCAACACAAGACATTTTGGGAAGAACCAGCGGACGGGCAGGCTGGCGCTGCCGCGGCGTGGGCAGCAAAAGAGGAGGCCCTGAGGCAGGAGCGGGGCCCGCTGATGGGAGGAGGGCGCGGGAACGGACTAGGACGGACAGCGCCTCGGCGAGAGCGAAACGGAGCCGGCGGCAGGCCCTGCGCAGCCGCCCCGCAGTGTCCGCAGCTGGGAGGAGGGCCTGGGCCGCAGATGCGGCACGGCTGAGCCCAAAGAAGCCCCCATGCACGGGAGGACCCTCAACTAGACTGGTACTGCCGCAACCCGCCAGCCCCGGAGGCCCAGTCCCACCTTCCCAGCCGAGCCCACGGGCACAACGCGGGGCAGCGGCTACTCACAGGCGGGCGAGCCGCACTCCTCCTGCCGCTACCCCCACCCGCTTCCTCAGAATCCAATATGGCGGCACAGCGGGGAAACATTCACTTCCGCCTCCGGGACAAAGGGGCGGGGCAAAGACGCGATGCTGCCCTGCCATTGGCCCCGGCGGGGGAAGTGGGCGTTGCCGGGGTTATTAGGAGGGAGGAGGCGCGTATGAGGGCAGGCGGTAGGAGCAGGGAGGGTGAGGGGGCGTCGGTCTCGCCTGGGGGCAGCCGCCGCGCTACCGGCGGAGACCCGTGCCCTGCGGCGGGCGGGACGCTGCTATCGGCGGCTGAACAGGGGACCGGCACGGTTGATACTCATCTTTAGCGTCCGCGCATGCGTGAGGAGCGCCCCGCCCTCTGCTCCCGCGTAGCCAATGAGAGCGGGGAGGGTGGTGCGTGGGCGGTGCCCGTGCGAGGCGGAGGGTGGCGGCGGGAGCGTGAGGGCGCGTGCGAACCTGGTCGCTGAGGTAAACAGCGGGGCTCGGGCTCTGCGTCCCGCGCCGGCGCCGCCTCAGCGCCACATGCACCGCCCCTACTGGTCCTCACGGAGCTCACTCATAAAGACCCCGAGTGCTGGAAATTACAGGGGATTTATCAAACGCTCGTCCTCTTTCT
>JANHGB010044984.1:0-12287 GCA_026283785.1 Coracopsis vasa | reverse complement strand
GGCACCCTGTGCCAGCGCCTCAGCACCCTCACAGGGAAGAGCTTCTTCCTTATCTCCAACCTGAACTTCCCCTGTTTAAGTTTAAATCCATCACCCCTATCCTATTGGTACAGCACTCAAGTGCAGTGGGGTCTGAGGGTGTCAAAGATGTCCTAGGGAAGCTTGGGAATGGAGGAGAGATAGATGAAGAGAGGCAAAGAGGACACAGGTAGACCCAGATGATAGAAATGGGCTTGGATTTAATCAAAACTTGGGGCTTTCATTTGGTTCCACGCTAATGCCACGGAGCTCGATGGGTTTTGAAGTAAAAACCTCATCCTCCTTGCCTGGGCGCGGGCTCCTCGAATTAGATGAGTGTCAGTGTGGAAAGTGTAATCATAAACACTTTGTGCTGGAGTCGGGGGGGAGAGCGTGGCGATAAGAACAAATATGCAAGAGCAGAGTGTGTTTTTAATGGAAGGGAGATTTATTTCTCTCTGTGTCTTTTTAAGCCTCTAGATAGATCTTCAAAAAACACCCCATGCCATCCCACACACAACCTGTCTGCCTGAAATAGCCGAAATGTAATTTAAAGAGCATCACTTTAACTAATACTTCACTTCAGAGACACCTGCCCTATATTCATTGGAGATGCAGGCTGCGTTAGAGCATCTGATTTATCTTTGGAAAGGAGGTTTGAGCTTCTTTTGTTCCTGCCTGGTTCCTTTGGATGAGCAAAGTGGCTCAGCCCGCGGTGTGCTGCCCAGTCCTTGTGTACAGAGAGATGGGGTGAGGGGCATGAGGAGACCTCATCCATATCATAGAGCCATAGAATGATTTAGGTTGGAAGGGACCTTAAAGCTCATCCATTTCCAACCCCCTGCCACGGGCAGGGACACCTTCCACTTGGAGCAGGTTGCTCAAAGTCAACCTGGCCTTGAGCACTTCTGTTCTGTAAATGATCAAGCATTATCTGACCTCATGCGCTTGATCAGGGTCTTAGATGCTGTTGTCTTCAATAAGCCTGCAAGGAAGAGAAATACTTGTTATTGCATTGATAGGGAGATGGGACCTAAAGAGACCAAGTCTTTTGACCAGGACTACTCTGGTGAGGCAGGGAGCAGTGCAGGTATAGAATCATAGAATGGTTTGGGTTGGAAAGGACCTTAAGCTCATCCACTTCCTTGCCATGGGCAGGGATGCCTCACACTATCCCATGTTGCCCAAGGCTCTGTCCAACCTGACCTTGATCCCGGGCAGCTTGCTTGCGCTATCGAGGATGAGGGAGTGTGAGGATGAGCAGGAGGGAATGGAGAGCTATTGCCACATCCTTAGCTCGCCCTTTGGGCTCTGAAGTTCACTTGTAATATTCCTCTCGACTCCGGTTGCTAATGCGTTTTGTTCTCCCGAGCGCGCGGGGCCCAGCTTCCCGCTCAGCCTTTAATTAGTTTCTGGATGATGACATCTCCACTGAGAATCATCTCCTCGTGTCCCTGCGATCTCGGGGGGAGATAAAGGAATCTAATAAAGACATTCAGCATTTCTAGGTGATGGCTTTGACAAGCTCTGTATTAACCACAAGGCGCCTTCCAACCTCCTCGGGTGGCCTTGACACGCTCTGCCTCATCCCCACTTTTCCCAGCGGGTCTGGGAGCCTCCATTCAATGTCCGATGGGATGAGAGGGATGGAGCTGGGGGCACATTGTCCCTGAGCAGGGTGGGATGGTTGCTGTCGGTTTGATGGTCACTGTGTGAGAGGCTGTCATGCCTTGAGGAGAGGTGTCAATAATGCTGGGGAGATGATGCAGGTCTCTTAAGGCTTCGAGATCCTTCAATTTTCTGGCTTTCAGGAGGTGCTGCTTCACTTCCCGGGGGAATCCCAAGCGGCTTGGGGTGCAAAAGCTGGAAACAAGACCCTTGCTCCATGTGTGTGGAGCTGAAAATGAGGTCTGTCTAGACAGGGAGCTGCATCACCAAACTGGCTGTGTTTGGCTGCTTATCTTCATGGGTAGTGATGCACAAACCTTCGTTGTACAGCTTCCTTTTTCCTTCGTTTTCATCCATCATCATTAGACTCATTTTAGAGAAGGAAGGAGAGTCCCACAACTTCCTTTGGGAATCATAATGTGAAAGCAGAACTCAGGTCTCCCTGAGTAAGGAATTCTGCCTGCTCTGTGAGGCTGCTATTAACAGTGATGCTAACCTAAGCCTGGTTAGATTCCCCAAAGGTGTGGGGCTTGCTGTCACATTTGCTTCCTTTTTGTGGTAGGAGAAAAGTTGTGGATCCCTTCAGAGCCTTGAAAGCAGGGGCCAAATTACCCTGGATCCTTAGGGTGGCACACGCAGGATCCAGATTGGTGACCTGGACCCATCCAAAAGTCAGGAAAAGTCCTTCTGATGGAGACCTGATTCTCCTTCCATGCCCTGTCTCTTCCGACATATCCCTTTAGGAGTCCTGCTGATTTATGCTGTCGTAAGTGGAATCAGATTGGGCTTCTTTTTGGCACTTAGCTATAAACTTTGTCTGCAGCAACCCTGCTGCTTCTGTGGTGAATTATAGCCACGTTCCCAAATCCTTTCCTAATGAATGATTGGGAACGTCTCGTTTCCCGTCTCCTTCTCTGACTGATCATGCTGCCGTGCTGTATAACCTGCTGCAGACATGGGCATAAAGAATTTGGTGGCCTCCAAGCTCGGGAGAGCTTTGCTGCAACAGGAGCTGTTTCCTACTTGGGGAATCATTTAGGCACATCCCGGTGCCGTATGACACATCTCATTACACCTTGCTTTCAAACGAGCAATGGCCATTAGTTAGTTATTAATTGCTTAGTAAGGTGGTTATGGATGTCCTCTTCATTGCCAGGCTTGCTTTCTTCACTGCCAGGTTTGCACAGAGGGGGCTCAGCCTCTTGGCAAAGCCAAACCAAACCAGGAATGCTGGTGGGGAACGGGATCATTGTGGAGACCCAGGGTAGAAGCAGCTCTGAGGGGCAGGATGAGCACTTGTAGTGTAAAGGGGTTGTGTACAAGGCTCCACAAGCGAGCAGTGTAGGTGGAAGCAGGCTTTAAAGCCGTGTTTGCCCTTCCTTGCCCCCTCTGCCCAGCTCCTGAGCAGTGTTGATGTGGCAGAGGGATAATTGGAGGCACAGCTCTCTCTGTTTGCTCTCTGCCTCCCTTAAAAAAGGGCAGAAAGGTTTGGAACACAAAGGAAGGAGAAGGAGCAATGCCTGGCACTGCAGCAGCCGGGTGCTGAACCTTCTCCTGACCCAGAAGAAGACAAGCCGCTGTAGTTACAACCTGGAGGAGGTGGATGGGGGAGTGCAGCGTGGGTCCAACTCCTTGCATCAACCTGGAGCATCATCAAACCCCAAGGGTAGGACCCGTGGTCGCAGCACGCTGTAAACCACAGGGTATTCTGGAGGTGACAGCAGTGAGAAGCTGTTAGTAAAGCAGGAGCAGCAGCAGCCTGATGTTGAGGAAGCTGGCAGTGCACATCACAGATTGCCTGCAGAACGCAAGTCTGACTCTCCCTCTTTCTCTTTCTCCGAGACACATTTATAGCTGTTCTTTGTTGTTTCCTTTGATCTGGAGCAGATGTTGCTCGTGCTGGAGGATGGAGGTTTGCATGTGTTATGTATGAGGGGGAAGTGAGGAGCTGCTGGGCTCGCTTGCAGGCTGCTGCTGGGGCTGAGTCCTTTGCACTGCTCCTCTCAGCTGCATGAGAAGGGACTTGCAGGTCTGTAAAGGTCACACGTGTATTTCTGCACTGCCAAACTCTACCCAGTTTGGCTCCAAAAACTGGGTAGAAAGGATGTGGTTAATGCCATTAAATGGCATTAATGCCATTTTAATGCCATTAAAATAATGCCATTGCTCCTTGGTGAGGCTCCACTGAGGGCTCCTTCCCTGTCTCTGATGGAGAGCCACAAGTGTCACCTCAACATGAGGAAGAGCTGCTTAACATTGAGGGTGGCAAGCACTGGGACAGGCTGCCCCAAGCAAGGGCTTGAAGCAACCTGCTCTAATGGAAGGTGTCCCTGCCCATGGCAGGGGTTTGGAACTGGATGAGCTTTAAGGTCCTTTCCAACCCAAACCAAAGGGGTTGTGTGGTCTCCTAATCTGAAGACATTAAAACCCACCATGGACGTGGTCCTGTGTAACCTGCTTTAGGTGGCTCTGCCTTGGCAGGGGTCCCTTTCAACACTAATGAGTTGGAGGAGTAAATGTGGAAGGCACTGGTCCCACAGTGGGTACCATGGCAGAGGAGGTGATGTAGGTGCCCTACTGCATCCCTAGGACATGAAGATCTGTGCTCATCACTGCATCATCATGGGATGCATGAGGTTTTGCACCAGTGCTGGCTCTGGGATGAGGGTTTGGAGGTGAAAGCACAGCGGGGGTATAGTCTGTGCCAGTGGCAGGAAGGTGTCTGTGCGCCAGGGAATATATCTGTGTAGGCAAGCACATATGCTTGGCTCCGTAAAGACATCTATCACCTGCCTGAACACCCTCCAACATGTAACGTACCATATGGTTTGGTTAAATATTTAAGTAAGCTGCTTTCTGGCCTGGGGACTCCATGTGTGTGAGCAGGAACCACAGCTGGGCAAACTGGGAGCATGTCCTGAAGGGACTGAGAGCAGCCCAGAGCCCTTTCCCATCGTCATGGCAAGGATAGGGGAGGAAAAGAGGAGCCAGATCCATCAAACACCAGCCTGCCCCTGGGGAAATCTGTGCTGTGTCACTGGAGCAGCTTGGCCAACACTGCCATGTTTAATCACTTGTGAGCAAAAGAGATGCTGAGCACAAAAGGGCTGCCCGCAAGGAGAGGGTTCCCGCCTGGGAAGCCTGCATTTGTTTAGCTTTATTTGTTTCTTCATTCCCAAAGGAGCACAGCTCCATCTGCATCCTGCATTCAGCAGAAGAAATTCCTCCTCTGCCCCAGTGCTGCAGAAATGCCAAGTGATGGTGGAAGTGTTTGAATGCACAGGGAACGGGAGCACCAGTGACCATTAAGTAAGATTAAATAGATACTTGTGAACCCTTATTTATTAAGGCTTCCCTCCCTAGTGTGGGAAGAGCCTTCCCCCTACCTGATGAGTCTCCAGAAAGGCATTTTACATAGCCCTGGGGTTAATTATTCAAACGTTTAATTAGCCTGCAATAACTGCCATGGTAAATGCTACCACTGCACATTGCATTTAAGCTTCGCTGATGTGGTCACTCTGGTTTTACTTCCCAACCATTCCTTCTTCATCTCATCCCAGGTGGGCTGCAGCACATGGGCTTTTCCCAAGCATGTCCCAAGTGTAATGGGCTTTTTCCTTGGTGTATATGTGGCTTGAGGTGCGTTTGCACTTGGAGTTGCAAAGTCTCCCGTTGCCCAGCAGAACAGCACCACAATCACCTCTCCTCCTCTCCATCATCTGAGCAACATTCAAATCTCCTTCTGTATTGAGGAGGAGGAAGATATAATGCTCCTATTAATGGAAATCTAAGTTTAATCTGCTTTGATTATGGCTTAGAATCTGGTCACCTGATTTGATTGCAGATGTTTATCTCCTGCCTTGTGGGTGCAGCACCAGAGTCACGATGCAAAGGCTGACTTGATTTCCTTCTTGAAGTCTCGATGAGCTCTGCAGACCAAGCTGAAATGGGATGATGTGGCTTCAGTAGTTAAAACCATCAGAAAGGTTCCTCTGTGATTTAGCGAGCATCACATTGATGATGATGGATATTGCTCTAGTTCTGTCGGTACGTTCAGCTGGAAGCTATTTCTTCTTCCCAGGCGATGGCAGTCAATTCACTGTGCCTCCACTTGTCTCTTTCCACCTCTGAAATGGCATCAGTAATACCTTCTAGGCCTGCTTTTGTTGTCCAGGCTAAGATTGGGCTTTTTCAAGTGCATGTGGCTTTCCTGACCAGCAATCCCACCCTTGCAGGGCAATCATTACACCATTGTAATTAATTGCATCTCCTCAATGGACTATCTGGCTCTCGACAGAGCATCTCCCAGCTCTATACAGGTGCGTGGTCCCAGGAGACGTGGGCTGTCCCCTTCCACTGGGCTTAATGACACTGATGCATATTAATATGTCTTTTGGTGTCATCTTTGTGCCCTCCACTGTCCTGCCCCAGAGCTCCTGCTGTTCTGGGAGCATCTGATCCGTAGTGCATGATTAGGAGATTAACCATTGTGCCCACAGCAGCAAAGAAATGAACTCCCAGAAGCCCTTCAAAACAGAGAATAATTCATTCCCCACCTTGATTTCCACTTAAAATGTACTTTAACTACACTTCCAACTACAAACCCTAAATCACCCTCATGTGCACAAAAAAATCCATCATTTTGTATTTTATTGCACAGCACTGGCATGACATAATCCCTTCCAGAGTGTCTTGGAGTGCTTTACGGATCAATAAATTACTTACCTGCACAGCAGAGGCAATGCATGCAAGGCCATTGCAGTCATTCCAGCTTGGCACAGCCCCGGGAAGGATGTGGCAAACAGAGAGATGCAGGGAAAAGCGTGCTCAGGATCCAAGTCAGGAATAAGGGTGTTGCGATGGTCTGGGCTGCAGCTTCAAGCAGGTCAATGGCTGGGGCTCACCCAGGAAGGGTGGAAGGAGCAGGATGCTTTGGAAGTGATTTGTGGGTCTCCTGCACAGCACCGCAGTGGGATGCTGATGCTGCTCAGCTCCGGAGATGGCCTGGAAAATGGTAATCCAAGGAAAGTAATGGTCTTTATTATGGTGTGCAGGTGCCGGCTGCTAACAGCAGCTGTAGAAACCCCAGCCCTCCCTTGGCAGCCGCATCCCTGCTCTCTCTTTATCCCTTCCCCTTCTCATCACCCCCCATCCTATGTGTGCATCCTCAATTTGGATCTGGATCCCTTGTATCTAACCTGCTCCTGCGTGTTCTTGATGCCTCGGGATGGCTTTCATCCCAGCTGAATTTCCCTTCCTTTGCATAGTGATGACATTAGAGGCTCCTCGGTAGACTTGTCTTCATAGCCAGCAACTCTTGGTGCTTTTCTGGTTGCAAAAGAGCCTGCAGAAAGAGCTGCAAGCCACAGGCAGGTTTTGGGTGCTCTTGATGGAGTTTGGAGGGGTGGATGGTGTTTCCTCAGTGGGGTGCAGCTCTGCTGGAAAGGGTTGAGAGGACAGGATGAGTACTGGAAGCAGGGTGTGGGAGAAGTACCATCTCACACACAAAGAGGTGCTAAGGAGGTCTTGAGCATCCCTATGGTGACCGAATCCCTTCTGGCTACAGCTTCTTCCCACTTCAACCTTTGTCTTCTCTGTCCCTCTTTCCCCTGCGGGATCCCATCAAGTCAAATGAGACTGATGGGCTACTGCAGAGCTTGTCAAGGTGGAGGGAGGAAGGAAACTCAAGCTCCTTCAGCCACATTTTGGGATTGGGGTTGGAGCAGAACCGGTTGCATTTTCATTTCCCTCTTTTTGTCACTGCAGTGTCTCCGAAGATCACCGAGATCTCTTCTGACATCTCCATCAATGAAGGTGGCAACGTCAGCCTCACCTGCATAGCCACGGGCAGGCCAGATCCAACAATCACCTGGAGACATATCTCACCCAAAGGTAAGAGCCAAACCTTACCACAGATACTCTGTAAAAGGCACAAAGTTGGTTGCAAGCAGCCGGGGAGGTGTCGTTGGTTGGGTCATGTAGCAAAGAAAGGATGATGTGCACCAAAGAGATGGGATTTAATGCAGCAGTTGATGACTCTGGTGGAGAAACATCCATCTTGGTGGTGGAGCTGATGGTTTTGCTCATGTGGAGCACTGGCTGTAGGTACCAGGTTGATGTTGTGTTGCTTAGGGATTGAATGGGCTCGCCTGGCCCTATGTTTTGGGGGTATTCTCGCCTGTTGCTTAAAAGGAAGGCTGTAACTTGTGTAAATGAGCAGGAAAAGCCAGGAAGCATTAATTGGTGGCCTTGTGAATTGGTATGCAAAGCCTGAGCAGAGCTGTGTGGGTGTGCCAGCGGGGAAGCCAATTCCCATGTGTGCCCATATTATTGCCAAACTGGTTCCCAGATGCTTTTTGGTGTTTGCTTTGCGGTTTGCTGCCCTGTTCTTGCTGGGAGCAACAGGAAACAAGGGGGTGATGCCTGGGTTCTGCTGCTCCGATCCCATCGAGCTCAACCTCAGGCTCTTTCCCCCTGAGGTTTTACCAGTGTCTGCCTCAATCTCTCCTCGGGGATGCCCCGGCTGGGCTGTCGGCAGCCGGAGGAGCCGGCACAGCGGCGGCAGTGATGGATGGGGCCGTGTCTGCTCTCTCTGTTCAGCTGCCTGACGATGGCTGCGGCGCCTTGGTGCAGCCCCATTGATTTCTTGCTGTTTGTCTGCTCTGAAGCAAGCGGCTGGGCCAGATCCATCCCTCTCCATAGCTCAGGCAGGGAGCGAGCTGAGGCGGTGGCAGCTCAGCCCATTCCCTTGACAGCAGCCTCTGTAAAAGCCATATTCCCCTCCGGTGCACGTGTTGCTTTATCTGCTTTAGGTGGTCGTGTCCCCGAGACGGTGGCCTTCGGTCAGGGTCTGTGCGTGGATGAATGATGAAATGCAGGGTGCAGATCCACGCGCTCGTCTCCATCCCTGGGTGTCAATGCACGGCACTGAAGTTGCTGTCAGTGCAGCTGTCACCATCAGGTGGCATTTATGGTTGCGGCAGTCCGTGTATTCCCACCTTGAAGCCTTTTCTCCTCTGTCCTCTTCCCCTTGTCTGCGCTGTCAATGCCTTTTTGTCTCGCTCAACCTCCTCACTGCTTGTTTGCCACATGCATCTTGTTTTCCTCACATCCCTGCTCTCCTTCCCGCATCCCCTCCTGCTCCCCAAGGACCCTCCTCTCCCATTCCCATGACCTTCATTGCCTTTTCCCACACATTATCCATCCTCTCCTAACCAGGCTCCGGCTTCCCATGCCTCTGTCTTTTGTGAGGGCTATTTTCCATGTTTGCTGCCATCCAGCAGGTTTCTTCCCCCAGGGAATCTTTACCTGCGCTTGAACCAGATGTTTCCATTTTACTTAGGACTTAGCTGCTATGGAAACTGAGGATGCACCAGGAGAGGAAGAGTGAGCTAATCAGAAATTACCTGTGGTGCTGTGTAATTTGCAGCAGCGGCTCTTACCTGATTTTGGCCATGATTAGGCATTCTGCTTTCAAAACTCAAAGGGAACAAATGATCACAGAGATTTACTGGAGTCTGGCCTCATGCTGATGGAGGGTGCTGAGCCCAGAGGTGGCCCGAGACAACTCTGGTGGCTGCAGATCCCCATAGGCAGCTCCTGTTTCTCTCTCTGGCTCTGCCAAGCTGCCAACAGGGACCTTTACTTCTCCTTTTTGCATTCAGCTCACATAGCAGGGATGAAGGTTGGAAGTTTGGGGACCGGAATGAGAGCCAGGGCAGGTGCACAAAGGTGCTGAAGCAGATGCTGAGATGATAACCCTTTCCCGAGTGGGATACAGTCTAATTTGGAGAGCTGGGAGCAAGCAGGAACCCAAAGCTCATTGCTTGGATTTCAGGTCTCCTCATCCCAGGGGAAGCCTTGAGCGAGCCGCATCCTCTTCCTTCTTGCTGCCTTTCCCCATTCCGCTTGGAATGGTGGAGAAAAGGGATGAGGAGGATTGGTTAAGGGAATGCTGGTGCATAATGGAAGGGTTTACATGGGTAACAGCTCTCACTGGTGCCACTGGGGGGAGGCTCTGATAGCACTGTCTGTGCCAAGCACGAACAGAGCAGGAGCTGAAGGAGCCGGTCCCTGTGCTTAAGCTGGTGAGTGCTCCTCTGTGCAAGGCTCTTCATGGGCTTTATTATTTCCTTGCCAGCTCTGTGCGGCTCTTGGTGGGAAATGGAGCCAATATAAGAGGTGTTTGCTCACCATGGAGTGTGTAGTTGGGTCCATCAGGGGGTTTACACCAAGAGCAACTCAGTTCCCTGGTGACTGAGCTCACTCAAGACCCTTTTGCAGTCACTCACCTTGAGCACTTGGTTGTTTTCTCTGCTGTGCATTGCTCAGGTCTGGTGTGATATGAGTTTGGTCTGGTAACTTCTGCATCTCCAGTCGTTGGCATGGATGGGAGCTGTTAAATCTGGGTCTGAGACTGGTTGGTTGGAAGATTCCCCACAGCCAGGAGGAGGAGAGAGTTTTTGTTGGATAACTCAAGCTGAGTGAACCTGAGCAAGAGTTTTCTGCTAGTGAATCACATCAGTGCTGGCCCTGTTGGTGCCTCCATCCCTGCTCAGACCCTGTACCCATCCTCATCCTCCTGCCATGAGCAAAAGCAGGATGCTGGCTCTAGAGAAGGGGTTTCTGACCTTGTGGCCAGTCTAACCAAGATGTGTGTCATCTTCCATCCTTTTGCATCACTCGTCTTTGTCCTTGCTTATTTCTTCTCCCAGTAATGCAGCTGAATGGGTTGAAGTGGATAAAGATGAGGCTCTGGTGTAGTCGCAGCTGCTTCTGCATCAGTGGAAGAGGTTTAACTGCCCTGGGTTCGGATGCTCCAGCTGGCAATGTAACTGCCACCAGAGCTGCCAGGCACCGGGGCTTCAAAACACAGTCACCAAAACCATGATGGGAAGCCAAGATCCATCCCCCCTTGGCAGCCCTGCAGTGCCAGGACCATTGGGATGGCAACCAAGAGAGGCATCCTCAGCAGGGTGAAGGGAGGGAGGAGGACAAAGAGGGAGAGAAGGATGTAGGTATATATAACATCCAGCAAGAAGGCAGCAGCATCTTTCCAGAGGAGGTGTAGGTAGTGCTGAGGACTTGGAAGCTGGGGTCTGAAAGGCAGTGTTGTGTGTGCCCACACACATTTGGCTTTGCACTCACAGGTGCCAAGCATCTCTTTGCTTCCAAGGCTGTCTTAGGGTCCGCAGTCTCATGGTGCCAATGTCATCTGTAAACTGCAGAGAGGTCTTCTAGTCAATAGGCTGGTTTTGGTCACTCAGGTGTTTCCATAGCTACTGGGCTTTGTATTTATTTTGGGGGTAATTCTGATGTTGTCATGGCAATTGCTGTGTTATCAGGCTGGTTTTCATCTCTCATAATAACAAGGGCTCAAGTGTGGTTATCCTGCCATGATGGAGCCAGGCGCATGAGGAGAGAGGGTGTAAAATCAGGTGTGTGCATGGCTCGTCTGTCTGGCCAGCATCAGTCTGCCACATGCAGACATCCCAAGCCAGAGCCTGCATCCAAGTCATCATCCTTAACAACCCTTGATGGACTTTTGTGCCATGGTTTTTGTCTAATTGCTTTTTGATTATTGCTGTAGTATGATGGATTCTGGTGTAAGGCTTAAGACAGCGGCTGCCAGGGTAGGAAAACATTATGGTCTGGCTGCATGGTGTATTTACTCATGAAAGGTCTGATGGAGAGGTTTTTAGAGCAAGAATCCCTTATTAATGTCAGGATTAGGCTGGGTGCTGGAAGCTACATCCCATGTGGAGTCTGAGCTGTGATTTGCTGAGTAGGCTCTGCCTCTGCAAGGCAGAGGGACAAGACAAGGGAGGTGCTTGGAGGATCCTGATGTTGCCACAGCCCGGATGTCCTCCCTGATCAGTCCATTTAACCCCTGTGGCCCTCCGTGTCCTCCCTGCAAGAGGTACAATAGCAGTCCCTTGTCTTGCAAGCCCGATGGGAGGATAAATAGATTCAAGACATGAAGCCCTCAGACGCAGCAGTAATCACAGCTCGTATATGCACTTAAGATAGATGAGGCCTGGTGGCCTGATGTGGCAGAGGTCTCATGAGATCATCTGTCCATACATGAGCAGCAAAGCAGCAAAGGGACTCTGGGAGAAGGCTGGTATATTTGGATATATTGATTCTATCCGGCTTAAAACACGAGGACAAGCAAGTGCAGAAAAGAATCCAAGCTGCTTGTCCCTGGCAAGGGAACATGTCCTCCCTTCCCAGAGGTTGGGCCATGGAGTACATTGCTTGCTGTCTTCATCTTTCCAGGATGCTCTCTGGACAGGAGGCAAAGGATATTTGTAGGTTGGACATTAGATCTGGAGCCCAGTTGGGAGGCACAGAGAGAAAGGGATGCACTTTGGTGGGAATACCCTGCCTCAAGTCACCTTCTTAGCTTCAGGCCAGACATCCGTGTTCTCTGCTGGTCCTTTGAACAGGGAAATAGCTCTTGGAGAGAGCAGATGGTTTGTGTGAGGCTGTTGCTGGTTCATCCTGGGGCTTGTGTTTCTGCGCTCTCTCTTATCTCCTTTTGAGACAGTGTGTGAGCCAACACAAGTTGTGTCTCCAAGAAGGGATGTGAGTCCCTACTA
>JANHGB010044983.1:0-26611 GCA_026283785.1 Coracopsis vasa | reverse complement strand
CACCAATCCCTGAAGGACACCACTTATTACTGGTCTCCAGCTGGACATTGAGCCATTGACCACAGTGTCTTTCCACAGCTATCTCCCAATACCTGAAGACTGAGTTCCCAAAAACAAGGAGGGAGACTAATTTGGCTATGGTAAAAGTTGCCTGAGTGCACTGGCTCAGTCATGCTTTACAGCCAGTTTCTCCTGCATGGACTACTTATCCATGCTTCTTGAAACCATTTTCTCACTGTGTTATTTTTAAATTGAATGGAGAGCACAGGGAACACTTAGTCCTTATAGTTGAATATTACTGTTGTGGAGGTGGGTGTGCATTTATCCATGTCTTTGAGGTCTTTCTCTTACCCCCTATCAGGTTTTCTTAAAATGCTTGTCTTGCACACCCCTCTTAATGGAGTATTAGGCAGTGCAAGCATATGCAGTGCTGCAAGGTTTTCAATTATACCAGCAGGCAGGATTTTGCAGTAACTCTGTCACTGTATTCTGTTTGGCAGACAGGAAGGCACTTGGGGAAGGAAAAATTTATTTTTGTTTTCTCTTCCTTATCACTGCATCTGTTAATGCCTCCTTTTTGTTTTTCTTCATAGGCAGAGCCCCACAAACAGCAGGGCATTGGGTTTACAGTGTTGCTTGTATAGATGATGTTCTAGGAATTGGGATTCGCTGTCTGAATGTGACACATCATCTGTACCATTTTCCAAAGATCGTACTGTTGCAGAAGGACTGTGGACATTGGGTGTGAAAGCACTTGTGTGGTTGTGGTTGTGAATGATCCCATGTGTTCTGACAGTAACCTGAAATAATTAACTGAGCCATGGACTGGCTTGGTCAATTTTCCTGCAGACTTGAGTTTGCCTTCTGGTTCCAGATGGGCACTTCTTGCCCAACCTGTCAGGTTTTATTACTGTAGGCTGCAAAAGAATTGTCCTAAACTGCCAAGTGGCTGTTGCTTCATTGGAGCTGGTAAAGCAATGTCATGTGGCTACTTGAAAAAGGCTACCCGGAAGGGTGGAAAAGAGCAACACTATTCACAGCATAGTTGTGAATCCCAGGACATCTGTGTTCAACTTGTGGTTTTGACGTTGTTCTTTATGTCCCTGGAAAAATGATTCTGTCTCAGTCACCACTGTCCTGCCTGCAAAATTGAGATGCTTTTCCTACCTTGTGGAGCTAAATCCATTTGCGTTTGTAGCAAGTATTGAAAAATGCTATAAATAGCCAATACAAAATGTGACTTGGCACAGATGTCACTGGAGAATGTGTCCTGAAGAGTTTCCTGTTCTGTTCACAGCGCATCTATTCTGTGCTGGTTTGGGCATAAATGCCTTTTTTTTGCATGTGTTCTGAAATGACTATGTTCTGCATGGTTGCCAGCCTGCAGAACACCCAACATAATGAACAGCTCTTCAATGGATGCCAGATAGGAAAGGGAGCACAAATAGTTTGCAGTGTCCAAATCAATATTTTCCATCACCTCCCATCTTCCCCTGTGTTGGATGTATGGCCATGATCTTATCTTTGCCTAACTGTCCCTCATTTTTGCCACTATAAACTAGGATTACACAGTTCCTATAGGGATGGTGAGATTTTTTTTTTTTCTTTTAATTTAGTTAACTAAGCTGGGGATCTTGTAAATATAGGTACATTCCATGGCTGTAAATATGGATATGGGATTTTGCAGCAGAGCTTTAACTAACAAAATTAAGATCAGAATGCAGCATTCCTTAAATGTTTCCATAGTGTCCTGATACTAGCTTATTTGGCAAAGAGGAGAGCCCGAGATCTCCAAACAAGAAACCATCCAAAGCTTTCTAAAGTTTGTGGTACCAGTTACCTCTAAAGCCCTATTTCATGATGAATAGCTAAGGCTTTCAGCATCCTCATTGCTGGAGTTGTTGCTGGGATCTTCCCACCTTTTGTCTGCTACAGGCTGTGTCAAGCTTGGCTGTAGGAGCTGCTTCTTCAGAGTGCAGGGACTAGAGTAACAACATGTCCTATGCTGTAACAGAGCATGTATTGATTTTTCTGCTGTGTAACAAGAACTAATGATGTGCATTGTATGTTATTCATGTTTCATCAAGTTCATTTCTAAGCTCTGCAGTGCAGCTGGAAGAAGGGTTAACTAGGGACATGAGGGACTGTGGAACAGTTCAACAGTCAAAACGGTGTTAGATCTGGTGGCAGGACTTCCTGAAATACCTCTTTTTGCAGAGATATTCTCTTTTCTGGGGAAACTCTAAATTTCTGAACCCTTTTTAACCCCTTCCTGCTTTCCTCCCTCACAGCTAGTGAAATTCAAAGTAGAATGGCAGAGCAAGCTGTAGGCTCATTGCTCTAGTGTTCCAATGCACGTTAGCAGGTAGAGGGGGCAATGTTTTCAGTGAAATCATGAGGTTAGGTATGAGGTTAGATGCAAAGAAGTAACCATTTGGGGTAATCATTGCACAGCAGCTGGTATTTCTGGATGGAAATAACTACTGTGTGTTGCTTGGGAGAGGAGTCCAAATCTGGTAACAGGAACAGCAGCTGACTGATCACTGGGGGCAACAAAGCAACTATGTGTTAGCCTGGGAGTACAGTGCATTTCAGATTAGGTAATGCAATGTGTAAGAAGCATACGGATTGATCTATGAGAATGTCTTAAGGAGTATTGATGGCTTAAAAGGTGAAACCTTGGGGGCATTTAGGAAGCTGCTGCATTTAGTGTCCTGTGGCAAATAGTCTGCTTGGCTTTATTCTCTGGTCTTTGCAGCACTGTGAGATGAGACGCTCAAGTTTCTCTGCAGAATCAGAGACAATTCTGTGATGTAACAAGGTTTTCAGAGTCATGGAAGCAAGTGGTGAAAAGGTTCAGAAGTTAGCAGGTGAAAAATGTTATCTTTAGGTATGAAAAAGGTTCTTACCAACTGATTGGAGAATAGCTTTTCTTTGTAGAGAACCTGGTGACTTTTAACAAGATTCTACTGTTATGCTTCAGACTGGATTCCAGTGGTCTTTCAATGGAGAATAAGAGAGGAAAGATGGAAAAATGAACAAGAAATTTTCCATGGATTACCTGGTATCTTTCTGGCTAACATCTTCTCCTGTGATGCAAGAAACAGTTTCTGTTCAACTGGGTTTAGGCTAGAAACCTGAATTTGTCATCTGCATAGTGGGGAAGTACTTTCAGTAACTGCTATTTTGTTGGGGCTCTTTTTTCTAGGAAAAATGTGTTTTCTTCATTTTTTTTACTATGAAATTATTCTAGAATAATGCTCTTGTCCAAACAAGATGTGCCCTTTTCTATTCCAACAAAACGGCTTGTTGATGGTTGTAAGAAGCCTGAAAAATTCCTGACCAAAACTTATGGTATGCATCTTAGTGTTTCCTGATCACTGATGACAGCTAATTCCTGTCATGCAACAGTGTTTTCTGACAAGGTGAGCAGTGACATCTCTTAGCTGGGCCTTCCTGTGAAAATGAGTGTGGTTTTGTGATAAGCTTAATTTGATTTCACTGAAAACTGCTGCTGAAGGGGTAGGTCTTGCTTTCCCTCTTTCCTCCTTGCTTCTTCAACAATATCTAATCCCATCTCTCACTTCAGCTCTTGTGACTGGAAAAAAAACCAACCAAAAACCAGGCTTCGGGTTGATCCAACTAAGTTTGTTGAGAACTGCACCTTCGGGTGGCTTTTTGTGCCCCAGTTGAGTAATGCCACCAGCCCCCTCTTTAGTGAGGCAGTGCAGTCCTCTTCAGAGCTGTTGTCTCAGGTTTTTGCAGACAGAGCTAAGATGACTGCCTATGCTTGATTCACATGTAGAAGGTTTATTTTCAAAACCTCAGAGGTCAGAGTTCTGTGGCATGCTCCTCAGTTAATTAGAGATTGAGCTCAATATAGGCAGTTTGCCCTGATGAAAAGGACCTACATTCAAGAGTTACTACTTTAAAGCTGGACTAGTGGTTGCATTCTGCCTGAAGTTAGGCTGGGCATAGTAAAATGCCTCATCCAGGAACATTCATGTCGGGTTTGTGCAGAAGCAATTTCACTGCTTTGTTTGTTTTGTATAATAAGTAGGAAATCAAGAAAGGCAGAATCAGAAGGTGGGAGTCCCAGCTCTTACAGAGACAGTAATTGTTGACTACTTGTTCTGTAGGGAGTCTGTCAGTGTTGTTGGCAGTGTCATACTGAGCAGTCAGAGTGACAGCTTGTTTGTCTTGTCCCAGTAGGTTGAACGATGCCTGCAAAGCAGTCTGCTCTGTGGTACGCTTCTGTGTCTCAGGTGATCAACACCAATTAAGTTATTTTTGTGGCCTTTTTATCTCTGTTCCTGTTGAGATAGTGTGTAATTAAAATATCTGCTGGGGAAATTAGAAATTCAGACATTAAAAATCGTTCCATGTTCTCCATTATTCAATGCAAATTGCACTTCTAACTAACAGCAGGAAACTGAGTTTGCCAGTGGTAATTAAATTTTCTCCTGAAGTCTACGGCTGATAACTGACTGTGCATATCTGAATACGTGATGATTTTGACATTTGAGTTTTATTTAGGCTTCTGGGATTTGTCACTCAGCATATTGACTAGGGAAATGGCACCAAAATCAAGTATCTCTGGGTTCTTCTAGAAAGAATGAGACAATATATATTCAGGAGTGTGCTGTGGAAACACTTAGCAAGTGAGATCTGTGGATGTCAGTGTCCATGAGCTGCACTGACCAGCAGGAGAAGACTGATGGCCTTGGTTTTGTAGTGTAGGATACTGTCTGATCTGTGTTTAACAATTCTAGATGTCTGGAGTGCAGCCAAGAGCATGCAAATATTTGTATGTCACTAGAAGCTGATACCTGTCTTTTGGAACATGAGATAGACTTTCCATTATCAAGGATGGAGAAACCTAAAATGTCTTCTCTGAATTGTCTTTCTGAAGGACTGCTCAGAATGCAAAGAAAGCATGCAATTTGATCAGTCACAGTCTGGAAACTTATTATTACTTTATAGCTTGGGTTGAAGTCCTTTAATGAAGTCTTAGCATGAAGGTAGTGACAGGTAAATCTGCTTAGCTTCTGCCAGCTGCAGAGTCTTTTCACTTGCAAGGTAAGTGCAGCTTGAGTCTCCTTGGAAGTGTGTATTCTGTACTTCCGCGCCAAAAAATTGTTGATTATTCTGTATTTTCTGCTTGCTCCGTCTGCTCCTGAGCGCTAGATGGTGCTGGTTCTGTCCATCTTGTGCCTGGACGCTTGCTGTTAGCTGTGGGCTAGCTATGCCTTCAAGAATCACTTGAATGTGAGGGCTCCTGTAAGAGGAAATTAGCCACTATTGTTCATTGGTCTCTCAGGAGCAAACCAGCAAGCAAGAGTTCTCTAACAGTGTTACTGCCTAGCCTGTGAAGCTAATACTGTGCTCTGTAGACAGAATATAGTATTGCATGCGTTTCTGTACATTTGCCCTGCCATGAGCATTTGTCTAAATGTACAGTTTTAATGAACTGGAATTTGCCTCTTCCATCTGGTTATGGGGGTGAAGGAGTTTGATCAAACCTCCCCTGCATTGCTGCTTAGGGATCTGCTGGAAAAAAACAGAAGATACTAATTTTCTCCTACAGGGTAACCCCTTTTATAATTCTACTGAAATTGTTTTATCCAACTGCAAAAATAGTTTTTGTGGCCCATGTGGACCATGGCAACTTCAGTCATCATCAACAGAAGTATCAATCAGCTGCCAATATTTCTAGGCTTGCTATATAAGTGGATTTGAATTGAATTACTATTATTTGCATAAGTTCATGGAGGCCCCGGTTTCCCTTATGCAGTTATTAGACACAAACAATGCAAATGTTCTGCAAGCATGGCATCTCTGCTTACCGCTCTGATCTGTATTTTCCATGAATACATGACTGTAGCATGTTACTGAATAATTCTGAAAAGAGTGTGGGGAAAAAAAGAAGACTGAATTTTGCCCTCTGGATTCATGTAACCTTATTGATTTCAAAAATGTTGCATTCAGTCCAGCGGTGTATCCCTTGACAACTTGACCAGCACACTGTTGCCTACTTAAGGTGATGACTTATGGCTGGTGAAGGTCTTCATTCAGATTGCATCCAGACTTTTATACCGAAAGGTTATTAGGCTTCTCTTTCCCCCTGAGGGCTATGAGGCTCTCTGATAGTTAAGAATGTTTTGGCACACCTTATGTTATCAACTTAAAACATCTTGAAGGGCATCAGGAGGCACCAGCAGACTGTAACTTGCTTTTTTGCATTGTCTTTTTCTGTTTCTTTCTCTAACATATGCCGTGCCCAAGGCTTATGTTTGCAGTTGGCAAGTAAAGATCCCAGTTCATGAAATAAACAAGATCCTGGCTTTGTTACTTTAGAAGTATTTGATCTCCTCCATGTTATACTATCTATATCCCTTAGCATTCTGGGGCCCTGAACAGTTTAAAATAGGCCTAGAAATGGGCTGTGAGAGCTTACGTGTTCTGCTCTCCTGGAATTTGCATCTCTAGGAGAAGCTCTGCATCTGATCCCCGATCAGTAGCACCTAGCTGTCTTCAATGCATGTGCTGGATTTCAGCAAGAATGTTGGCATTTTACAACTTCCAATTCTAACAGCATGAGGCTTAAGGAGTTTCATGAATAGCTTTTTCTGCTAGTGCACATCACTAAGACATAATCTCTGACTGCTCTTGAGTAATTTTCGTTAGCCAGTTATATTCCTCAAAATCAAATATGTCTGCACAACATTTATGGAGGCTGCCCTTTGGGTATAGAAACATAGCTCTAAGGTGATGGCATGTTGTTGCTGGAATGTACAACGCACCACTTGATGACATCAGGTTGGCTTTCTAGTGCAAATTAGGCAAGATTTTGAATTCTTCCTGCTGAGATATTCCACAGTAAGCTCTCAGTCTTAAGGATAATATATTAAGCCTTAGGGCATGTGTAGTTAATGGGGAAGGGGAGTGGGGTGTTAAGCATTTCTGTGTAAGAACAGTTTTGTTCCATAAGATCTGCTTACCGAACTGTCATCATGATCATTTACATTGTATCTTCACTGTACTTCTTGTTAATTTGTCAAAAATCAGGTCTTTAGTGCTGTCCTGTGGCTCTGATGCCACTGCTGCAGGTTAAGCTTTGTTGAACCTCAGAGGCAGCTGTATTCCTATTTGCAATAAGGATGGGTGAATTCTCTTCAAGATTTATGCAATGATTAGGATCTCTGATGCTAAAAAATTACTCATTAGGTTATCATGACGAAGTAAAATAAGACACATAATACATGGCAATGTAGTTCACAGCACATGGCAAATTCTAGAGGTAGAAAAAATAAGCATTAGAGGTCAACATCCGCATGAACAAAAAAACCATGGAGCTAAAAGGAA
Organism: Coracopsis vasa; assembly: GCA_026283785.1. Lineage (NCBI taxonomy): Eukaryota > Metazoa > Chordata > Aves > Psittaciformes > Psittacidae > Coracopsis > Coracopsis vasa. The sequence continues at coordinate 19,246 of JANHGB010044983.1, read as the reverse complement.
GTTTACTGCTCAGGTGCCCGCTCCACAAATTTTTTACCAGCTCAACAGCCTTACTGAGGTGAGTTGATTCTTAAGTTTTGTGGGTTTGGGCCCTGTTCATCTGTTGTGCCTTGTGGGGCTCAGTGGGTTAATTCTTGTCCTTAATTAACCTGGCACAGTAGTGTTAAATTACAAATATAATGCATTTGCAGGGTTGTATTGGTTGTGTGAGCTGAGGATATGCAGTCAGGGTTGCTCACTCTTTTCCTTCAGTGTTCCCAGGGACTGCTTTATTTTCTGTACTTGAGCTTTTTAAGGGTTAGCATGTCTCCGGAGTGCATTTTCATTAGCTCTGATAGTAGGAAAAGTAAATTGCTGAATTTTGGATGGATGATGGTTCTTTGTTTGTCGAGGTGGTTATTCTTTTTTTCAGTACTCTGTGGATCCTGAACCTGTCAGTGGATGCATTTATCTGTTTGCAAAGTTCATGCTTTATAACAGCAAAACCAAACCATTTCTTTGTTTCTAAATGTACATTTGTGGACAGGGAGCAGTAACTGAATTTTTCTGTGTACCTGCCATGCCTCTGTTGTTGTCGTTACAGAACTGCTGTAAATTCTGTAGCATTTAACGACTGACTTCCAGTCTGCTTTGAGATGTGTGGATTTGATTTTTGTGGTGTGATTAGCAGGTGCAGGCTAAGCAGAATATGATAAACACATACGCACACAATCTGAAACTGCATCGGTCATGTTTCATTCACCGAAAAGAGGGCAAGAAGTGTGACTGGTCTCCAAGGCAATGCAGGATGCCACATAAGTGAAAGGAACTCAAATATTTGTTCCTTAGACTGCGCCAGAAGGAAATTTTGACACTTCTTAAAATGTTTCACTCTCTCTCCTTCAGATAACAATTATCATCCTTATGCTATGTACTGACAATCCTTAAGGCATCACTGCTGATGCTATTAAGGTACCTGTTAGTGCTGGTAGCTTAAGTACTCAGTATAACATCTTGTCTTGAAAATAGCAGCTGGAAGTCATTCTGGGGAGCAAAGGTAAGAAAAGTAAAACACATTTCCTTTTCACAGAGCCCACATAAAAGTGAATGGGGGAAGGGAGACAAAGCCGATAATGTGCTGCTGCAGCATCCAAAAGGAATTATAATTGGGAAACTGTTATCTAGGGTGTTTATGAAACCATGTCTTTGAATGATGCACTAATGCCAGTTTGAAGTGGCAGCTGGCCCACTATCAAACAACTGTGAGCATTCGCAGGCAAAACTTACTCTGTGTTTGGAATGCTTGAGGGATAACTAGTGTGCTATCAGTGAGAACCAGCTTGCACTAGCCTTTCTGAACTTCACAGGGTGGGGGAGGAAATAGGGCAAAGATGAATTGCCTAGGGCATAACACTTAAGATTTATACTTTGTTAAATAAGTCGTCATGGCGCAAAGTAACAGGAGCTTAATGCTACATTGTAAAAGCTTTCTTCAGCCTTGGTAGGCTACTTGAATTATTTCCAAAGTACTGATTACCTATGATGAATGGGGGAGGAAGCCTGGGTGTTGAAGTGACTTACATGCTTATTTTTAATGATTTTCAGATTCTTATCCTATCTATGCACATGCCTGTACATAGCCCTACCCCTAGGTAGGATCCTATCAACTTGGTTGCTCACAAAATATATGCCTGTGAACTTGCTTGTAAGATTCTCCTGTGTTATGAAGGAACTTAGACTAGGTCATCACACGGTTCCCTATTGGGTTTGATGTTTATGAATAGATTTTTAAAGATGCAAGTTACTGCAGAGAAACAAATTATTCTGGCACCTGAATTGTTAAAAATGCAGGCTCTGAAGAGCTAGTGCACCATGAAAAATGGTAAAACATGAAACAAGCAGAGCAGTTCAATTTGCCTGGTATATCCAAGATAAGTACTGCCACTAATCCCATGAAAAATGAAACACATGCAATTTTATTACTTCGGAATGTCCCTGTAGAGTGGCAAACTAAGGAACTAATTTTGTGTGGTTTAATACATCATAAGAATTATTAGTCTTTTTCCATCAGTTCCAGTTGTTAAAAGAAACTTATTAAACAGGGGATGGAATCCTTGGCATGTTCAGCATGTGTGGGATTTTTTTGTGATACAAGCTTTTTGAACAGAAAGGATCTCATAGATGTTTGGATATTGGATTTTCACAAATTTCAGGACACTGGGAGAAATTCCTCCTTCCTGATGGCTTTATGCTCTGTAGAGAAGTTAATTCTACTGAATTCTAGTAACTTGAACACAGCCGGTTGATCTGATTAAATTTTTGGTTTAAAGAGGAAGTATCATGACAATATGACATTTTTGATTGATACCTAGTTATTAACCAGCATGACTGTTTCCATTTTCTGTTGATTTTTATTGTATTTTATCCTTTTTTGTGAACAGTTTTAACTCTCTGTGCTAGTTACCTGGATATAGCTTCCCTGTAGAGCATGCATGAGCATGCCAAGATGTATCCTCTGTTATACAGAAGATGTAATACCATTTTAAGTTTTACATCGCACTGCATTAATAGACCTGAGCTATGCCAGTAAAAAACTTAAGTTCTGTGTTTATGATAATGATGATAGAAATGATACTGGTTTTGGTATCTTGCAGTCTATTTCTAAGCAGGTGTAACGTACCAGAGTCATGTAATGTAATTCTATACAAGACAGTGAAAATACTTCTTATGACTACAAGCACCTGAAAAAGCTGTATTTTGCAGTTTTCTGTATTATTTTCAAGATTTTAAAAGGTGCTAAACATAGCAAGCTCTAAGAACGCTTATTGCAGTGTGGCTATTCTGTGTTGAACTTAGTGGCATTCCAGCAACTTATGAGGATAAAGTTTAATATAAGCTTCATAGCATCTCAGCAATATCCATCGCTGTACACAGGTACTGTTGTATAAAAGCAGTGAGGCAGCTGGGATCAGGACTACGTTCTGTCTAATGTAACACATTTTGATAAGCTTAATCTTCCTCATTTTCTTCAAGTACTCTAATTGAAATTAATGTGATTTCTTCCACTAGGAAGACAAAGTTCAGATCACTTGTAACTGTAGAACTCTTCCTTTTAATAGACAAATGTTAAGTTTCTCTGAGTTTGTGTTTTCTAGCTCAGTTCTGGCAGGTGCGCAGCACAGTGCATATACATACTTTCGAAGTCTGGCTTTGAATCTCAGCCAGAGGAGATCGATGTGTTTGTAACTGCAGGATTAGGGAGTGCATTTGGCATCCATAAACCCTTTCTCATCTAGCTGAAATCCTCTTAAGATGTTGATATCCATGCCTCAGTGTGGTACCAAAGATGCTATATATCATGCTGAACTCATGAAGCATTGTTGTTAGTTCTGGGGTTTGCTTTTAATCACCAGCTGTCTGACACTCATGATAACTTGGGGGAAGGGGTAGGAGAAATTTGAGATAACAAAAGAAAGAAGTATGAAATCAGAAGTATACAGTGTTAAAAGGGAGTGTCTGTGAGGCCATGAGGAAAGACAGTTATAACCAATCATATATTGTTTGCATTGGAGGATAAGTGCACATACTGTGTTGCTTCCGTGCATTTGGAGTTGTGGATTTTAATAGGATTTACCAGCACACTGGCAGCTGCTAACCTGGGAGGTGAAGTGCCTTGTCTACACTAAGCATGCTGCACTGGTATAATTATGTGAAAAGAGAGCCTGTATTGGCATACTAGTGTAACACGGACAAAGATTGCTTTGTAGACACTCATATTTCTGTTAAAGTGAGATTAGGAACTTTCTGGCTACTCAAGTGTAAGAACCCTCACACTCCACAGAGGCTGTAAAGGCTCTTCTTTGAGACCATGTGATTTGTATATGAATCAGAGAGTCAAAATGATGCGTTCCAGGATGGTTCAGCAGAAGATCTTTCCTAGAATATATTTCGTGTGGTCATTTTGAGTGGACAGACCATGGTTAGTAACTTCTTTTTGTTCCCATAGGTCTTGAACGTGGATCATCAGTGTTATGTGTTACTGAAACTGCAGAACATTAAAAGACACGTCCTACCTTTAGTTATATCTGTGACCTGAACATTTTACAGCAGAAAATAGAAGAATTTAGTGCAAATGGGAATATCGTGCCTATATCATGCTTGGTAAGAATCATAGAATAGCTAGAAGAGAAATATTCCCTCCTGAGCCCATGTTCTGAAGCTGGTGGGAATCTGTGCGAGGTGTTGTAATGCAGGGAATACGTTAGGATTGGGGAGGAGTAGTGAGAGGGAATTCAGTGTCCTTCCCTCTTGATGCTATGAGGTCACAGTTGTTTTCTCTTTGAAAGTGCAGTTCTGCCTTCTTTTATAATGTTAACAACATCACAGGGTTCTGGTTTGGTCTCAGTAACTTAAATGAAAATATGATTAAGCTGCACATCAGGAGTTGTTTCTTCACCTCTGCCAAGGCATCACAGGTTGTAGGAGCCCAGGTATTTTCTGTCCATCTCAGGCCTTCTTACCATTATCTTTGGATTCTGCAATCAGCAAAGAGTTGTGTGTCTCTGAGATGAAGTGGAGCCATCTTTGTTTTCTAGAAGTAATGGTTCTTTAAAGTTAGTAAGTTAGTAAGTGTAAAAACTTGCATATGTTAACAGTAGGCTGTCGTCTTTCGGTTATCCTTCAACACAAAGGAAAGTTCTTATTTTTACAGCAGTTTAAAGTGCTGTTGGGAAATAAGATGCTTTCAGATATTTGAAGTAATATAATCATCTATGCTATATCTTATAATCTATGTGTTTAGCTGATCTTCCCTTTGGGCTCTAACTGGGTGTGTACTCTATGGATACATGGTCACTAATGAGAAATAGTGTGTGATGTCAGGTAAGAGTTACTGATGTCAGTGTGCTGGAAGAAAGGAAAGCACAGGAGTAGCAGCTGTCCTAGTACTTCTCCTTAATCAGGGAACACCTTGCCTTTCATGCAAGGCAATGTTTAGTATGAGGTGCCGCTGCCTATAGCAGGGTGTTTTGGGACTAGATGATCTTTAAGGTCCTTTCCAACCTTAACTGTTCCGTGATTCTGCCAACAAAAATGTAACATTAAGAACATCAGCCTTGCCAGGACCAGGTGCAGAAGATTCATTATAAACGGACTTGGCTCACGGGTAAGGTTGACTATTCAGGGATTTCTTCATGCTTCCTCAGTATTTCAGTGCCAGAACTCCAAGAGAACACTAATGCCCCTGAAGCAAAGACCCAGGTATTTACTCTCTAGCACAGTATGTCTAAAGATATATCTGAATTTACAATTAAGCTTGCTTTATTTGGTGATGTTTGTATCTAAAATTCTTCTGATTGAATATGCTTAGGAAGCTGCGAGCTTTTTTTGTACAACAGATGGTCCATTAGAATTTGTGAGATTTCTGTTTTATTTCAGCAAGTGGTTTGAGTTGTAGCATCGTTATTTGAATGGAAGGAATAAAGAAGGCATACTTGGGAACATCTTTTAAAATATGGTCAGTGCTATGGAAAAAATGTCAAAGTGCCAGTGCAAATTATTGTCAGCTGAGTGTCAGAAAGTATGATTGCAGAGGATGAAATTTGCTTGGAAATTACAGTGTTTGGAGAGAAAAGAGGAAGACATAGATCTAGTCAAATCAGAATAACAATTTGTAAATTTAGTATCTTGTGACTCTCTCAGGACTAGAAACCGTTTAATAGGACAAGGTCATATATTCTGAAATTATGTTCCTGACTGAACAGTTAAGTGACTTTTGCTCCTGTGTTTAAAAATGTTGTGAGGTTTTGGGGGTTGTGTTTTTGTGGGTTTTCTTTTTTTTTTCTTTCTTTCTTTTTAAACCCAGAATCCCTTTCTTAATAGAATTTTGTCCTATTATAAGCCTAGCCTAGCATGGCTAATGGGCATGCACTGTCATATCACTTGGGAGAAGGCAATGTGTGAATACAAAATGTGTACTTCCATGAAGTATCTACGTCTCATGCAGTTCAGTGATATAGCTACATCCAACTCATGTTCTTCTGTGCCAGTGTCTTCCAAAAGGAATAGATGAACTATAAATTGCTCCTTTAAACTGTCTGATTCTTCTCTCAGCAGGTTATTTCTCAGAATCTTACCAGCCTGGAGATTTGGAGTTTGCAAAAACATTTCCTTCACAGTTTATACTAAAGGCATTAGAAGTGTGTAGTTGGAGGGTTGAGCTTTTGGAATCAGGGAATGGTGGAGACAGGGGCTTGGAAGGGGAGGATGGCTTAGATTTCTCTGATCTCACAAGAAAGAAGCCTTGGGGGAGGCAGCATGTCACTTCATTCCTAAATAGTAGCACAGAAAGCTTGCTTTCTAGTTTCAGGCAATTTATGAGAAATTAAGTTGGTCTTTAAGGAAGTTACACTATTTAGAGCTATACGAACTGAGACTGACTGTAATGTACTCTTCTGCCTGTGTTATTGCATTGACAAAATTTTCTCTTTTCTTCCTGAAATCCAGTGTTTATTAGGAACTCTGCAGATTGTCATAGGATGTTCCCACTGTGGCCTGGCAAGCCACCTTTACATGAGTCTCACCATGTGTTTTGGTAATCCAGTAAGGGAATAATCCAGGTTGAATCTGACTTCTCATAAAAAGCAAGTTTGCCATTTTAGACTCTAATTTTTGAAGAGGAAGCCTGTAGTTTACCAGCTCCTTGACCTATAGATTTTTTTTTAAATGATATGAGGAGGCTCATGGTATAAATAACTTTGCAGATCAGACAAAATTAACATTTATTGGCAAAGTGTGAATTCTTCTGGATTTTGAAAATGGGTATTAATGCAAACTGTCAGCTCTTCACAAATGCATTTGTTTTGTACTAGGTGACTCAGATTTGTTCTCTGTGAAACACAGTTCACCTGTTTTCATACTGGTGGTTCAAGGTGTTTCCGACATTAGTGTTCTTCAGACAAGTTTGTGCTTTTTCTGGGGGGTGAGAGGGGTGGAGGAGAAACCCCAAACTTGGTAATCTTTGCCTTATGTTTTAAAGTTTGAAAAGTAACATTTGCCCAGCTCTAGAGGCGCAACACTGATGCGTTTGTGAATCACAAAACCCATTTTTCTCCTAGTAAGAAAATGAAAAATAAATAACCTCAGCCATCAATGAGCTGTCACATCTGGAATTAATCATTGAAATACAATAGTATACTCCCCTCTCCCTCAATATTTCTTCTTCTTTTTTTTTCCCTCACCTAGTTTTTGTAATTCCTTCCCCCAGAATATAGGTGGTTGGCTTAACTAAAAGTGAAATCTTTACCTCTGGTTTCCAGATCTTCAGCTTGGTCCTTAAGTAGGAAAGTTTATTATTCACACAACAGTGTTCAGCAGCCAGCTTTCCTTTTCAGTGGCAGCCAACACACTATCATATTTCTTAAGAAAATGGGAGGGAGTGTGAAGTTTAAGTCAAGAATTTCAGATGATGAAGCTGAGAGCTGGAGGAAAAAAGTGTGCAAAGTGCATTGGTTATTCAGAGAAATTTAGGGCACTCATTCTGCACCAATTCATTTCACAGGGACATGTTAAGTACTTGAAAGGTAAGCCTGTCATAGAATCATAGAACAGTTTGGGTCAGAAAGGACCATAAAGATCATCTAGTTCCACCCTGCCCTACCATGGGCAGGGATGCTTCACACTAGACAAGGTTGCTGTAAGGCAAATTCAACCTGGCCTTGAACACTGCCAGGGCTGGGGCATCCACAGCTTCTCTGGGCAACTTGTTCCAGTACCTTACCACCCTGACAATCCAGAAATTTTTCCTAATGTCTAATCTAAATCTACCCTCTTTCAGTTGAAAGCCATTAGCTCTTGTCCTGTCATGACATGCCCTTGAAAAATGTCCCTCTCCAGATTTCTTGTTGGTTCCTTTTAGGTACTGAAAGGCTGCTACAGGGTGTTTCCAGAGTCATCTTTCTCCAGGCTGAACAACCCCAACTCACTCAGCCTGTCTTCACAGGAGAGGTGCTCCAGCCCTTTGATCATCTTTGTGGCTTCCTCTGGACTTGCTTGAGCAGATCCACTTCCCTCTTGTGTTGGTGGTCCCAGAGCTGGATGCAAGACTGCAGGTGGGGTCTCACAAGAGTGGAGTAGAGGGGCAGAATTATCTCCCTTGACCTGCTGATCACACTTCTTTTTATGCAACCTATGATAAGTCTCATTGCTTAGTACTTGAAATATAGATTTAGACATTGAATTCTGCTTCTGATTTTGTAAACCTTATTCTGAAGCTGATATGTGCAGTTTAAGAAGACATGCAAAGCTAACCATAGATCTAAAAGGTTAAATTGTCAATTGCAGAAATTATAGGAGTAGGCTAATACCTACTTGAAACTTTAAGTGTGTGTAAATATAAATATACTTTATGCAACATTACAAAATACAAACCTCTCGATTTTGTTTGATCCAGTATCTCTGTAATGTTGTATTGAGCCTTCAGACCCTTCAGGAGCAGAATTTTATAACAGTACTGGACAATCAAGATGTTAGGGTACAGGATGACAGTTTCTAGGGTTGCTTTTATATTTAGACAGAGGTTCTGAGTGGCAGTTCTGCACTCTTACCTTCATTAGCTGACTTCTGAGATAATTTCTCTGGGCCTGACTGCACTCAAAAGATAAACTAAATGAAGTTTAGCCATTGAAGACTCTTGAATTTTCCATGGGATGACAGATCTGGTTTCTACACCTTCCAAACCTTGCTCAGCTATCTTAAAATGGTTGGTTTGGTGTGGTTTTGGTTTGGGTTTTTTTTCCCTTCACTGCCCCTGCCCTATGCCATCCTTCCACGCACTTTTTTTTCTTCCATGGTTTTGTTTCCTGGATGTATTCCCAAGTCTTCTACTCTCACAACTGACACAAACATATATCAAAGTCACCAACACAGGGTAGTTGTTTCTTAAATGAATCATCCTTTTTTCTTGTTTGATGAACCAGTGTTGAACTGATTTGTTTTGGACGAAATTTTTATTGTCCTGTGAAATTGAAAGTGTGGATGATTCATGCATATGCAAGTGGCTATCTAAAAGCTGTCAATATTGGCTTGTTTTATTGCTGAACTTCACTGTAACTATTACTGCCAACCAGAGCAAAAGGAAGGGAAGAGCTAAGTGCTCTTTAACTCCATTTAATGTAGTGATGCTCTCAATAATGTCACATTATGTCCATGTGATAAGGACATTAGAGTCTCTGCCTCTTTCTTGCCATGAATGCAGCTGAAGATTATTCTCTTTAAATATATGATGATAGTTACTGCAGTAAGTTAATATCTGCTGTTTCCCTTTGGGACCACTTAATTCCTTCAAGTAATGTAATATAATCAAAAGGGAAGATGAACATTGTCAATTTTCCAAATATTTTGTGAAAATAAAGGGAGTTTAGAATTGTAATGTTTCAGTAACAGAAATACAAATATTTATGACCTGCTTTACTGAAGCTGTCAGCTTGGTTGTTTAAAAAGTGTGTGTGTGTAACCCCACAGCAGCCTCTCTCTGTCAATGGGAGATGATGTACATAGTAGTCCTAAAACTTCTTAAATGCTCAAATTTTAACAACTTTTAGTTGTTTAAGTTGTTTTAGTTTATGGGTTGCTCTGAGGAATAGCATCTAGTCAATCCCCAAAGCTGACTTGGCTACCAGGGTGAAAATGCTGGAGAGCTGGATGTTCTCACCATATGTTTTATCTACCACTGATCTGACAGCACCATTGGTAAACACTTTGTGTGAGTTTTCCAGAACTTGGAAATCTTTCCTCCCTGGCAGGGTGCTCTCTGGAGGCAGTTTATGTGCCTCTTCTTTGAGATCAGATTTTCCTCTAGCCAAACAGAAGATTCCCTGTTTTACAGGGGAAGGTAGTACTTTGTACAAGAGATTTCTAAGCAGCTATTGGTGTTGCTCGACAAGTTTAGAGGCTCAACAAAACAATTGAGATGAGTTCTCATCCTTCCAAGAGGGACAAATTGATACCAGCAAAGCCAGAATACTGGAATTCCTTCAGAATATCTTGAGTTTCCTCAACCATGTTTAGTGATAGGGCAGGAAACTTTCCTGCCCTATCCATCTATCATCTTGTGGGGAATCTGGTTTTCATTTGTTTTTTGTGTTAACCTAATGAATGTTCATAATCTGGGGTAGCTCAAGTGTGTAGTAACAGTTCAATACTCTGCAGGATGACCTCTTTGTAGAACAGTGTTGTAGTTTTATCTTACAGACTTGGTAGACATCTATCCTTTATTTTACTCAGTTTCTATCCTGGAAGTCACAGTCTGAAGAATTGACTTGATCTCAGAGGGCTTGGATATGTATGGGAGCAGGAGCTGCAGATTCTCACCAGGTCTCAGTTTCTAGGCTCTTTCTGGTGTTTGAACTATACTTAAAGATATATGTCCTTGTTACCACCCCTGCTTCTTCACACTCCAAACTTCTCTTTGTGTATGTCTCTTCTTCCACCTGCATTGTCATTTGTGTGTTGCACGTTGCTATTGGAGCATTCTCTTCTGCAGTGCCCAACCTGGGATAGATTTCATCATTCTGTCTCTTGCTTGTAACATCTAGCTGTTAACATTTGGTTCAAGCTTTGCAAAGGAACCCTGTTTGCCTGTGGGTTGCTGTATAAATCAAAGCTATGCAATTATGTTGCAGTGCTTAGGGCATTGCTGCTTCTGCGCAGTGGGTCTCCAATGAGCATCGTCCCTGCTAGTTTAAGTTCAGTGCTGTGGGGTCTGGAAAACAAACACTGAATGATCACAGAACCACCAAACATCTGTTCTAGGGATGTTATCCCAAAACAAAACTCTTATCTTGTCTTCGTGGCTAGTGATTTAGTCAGGTTAATGCAATTAAGTGTTTAAACAAACCTTCTGAATATTGCTAGCACATTGCTGACCTTTGCAAGAATGCAAAGTCCCTGTAACTCTCAGTACTTGCAATCCCTGCAGAGATTCTCAGAGATACATGGTTAAGTGTTTAACCTTGGTAGGGGGAGTATATGATATGACCCTGTGCTGACATAATTTACAAGAGGTGAAATGGCCTTTCTAGTATCTTTTTGCTCACGCTGAAGACTTACATTTGGCGTCTGCTGCCCTCCGGCCAACTGAGAGCAAGCATCTGCCACTCGCATAAGGCAGACTCTGGCGGCTCTCACCCCTTCGAAAGGGCAAGTATACTTAATAAGCCGGTGAGGCTTAACGGGCAAATAGAGCCGTGAAGCTCCGAGGTCTGCCCAGGGGCGGCTAGAAATACGGGCGCCAAAGGCGGGGAGCCCCAGGGCATCAGCCTGCCCTCGCCCCCTGCGCAGCCTGTTGGGAGCCCGGGATGCTGTGAGCGGCCCCTCCGGGCACGCAGCGGACGGGCAGGGCTGCGGGAGACGCGGTCACCTGCCATGGGGCTGTGCTGCTGCGGAGGCTGCGGTGAGGAGCACACAGGTAACGAACTGCCCCTCGGCGGTGGTAGAGAAACTGAGGCGGCGGCCCCCTCCTTTCCTCCTTTGTCTCCGGTCCGTGCAGCGCGGCTTGGTCCTGCCGGGGCCGGCTCTCAGCCCTTGGGGAGGCGGCTCGGGATCCGCTGGCTGGTCGCTGCTGCGGCGGCGGTCTGAACTGCCTTCTGCTTGAACAAGACGCAGTGGAACGGGAAACGGGGCTGTTTTCCCCCAGTGTTCAGTGTCTAGTCCTTCGGAAGGCGCCGTCGCTTCTTTTGTGGTTCATTTTTTCATTTTTGAAGAAAAAAGAATCCTAAAAACTATCTCTGCGCGTGATCTTATGCTTAAAACATAAACTTCCTCAAACTTAACTTGTTAGTGGAGAAAAAGAAGAACCAATGGATTGTGTATTAAGCATAAGGGGGAGTAGTTGTTTCTTTTTTCAGGAACGCTGTTAAAGTGGCTACAGGAATAGCTGACAGTCTTTCCTCATTTGTTCTATGTCTTGATGGATCGTTGAATACTTTCTGAAGGGCTGAGCTCCTAGGTGTCTAGAAGAGGCTGATATAGGAGGCAGAGAGGCGGTCTCTCTGACCAGCGTGAAGATACTGTAATTCTCCTGTCTCCATATGGATTATCAATTACTCTCAAGGTGGCTTCTGCAGGAGGTTGCCTGTTAGGACCAGCCGTCTATCTTTGCTTTGATGCAAGTTTGTAGTTTGGATCCAGGAGCTCTAAGGACAGGTTATATATGAGCCCAAAGAGAAGTGCAACTTTTCTTGGTAGAAAACAATCTCCTTTTAAGTACTCAAAACCATTATAAAAATGTTTTATAAAAAAAGATCATAGTACTCAAACACATTAATGTGGAGTTTGAAAAATGAGCTCTTTAAAGGTTTTAACTTTCTGACAGATGAAAATAACTCTTTTTCAGTAATCAAAAGTTCTCTGAAGTTGAATTATGTAGAAATGGGGGGGAGGGGGGGAAAGTTATTTTTTGTGCAAAACTTTGGAAAAAGCAAAGTGTACTCTTATAATGACTAGACTGAAAGTTTGCTTCAAAAAAATTGCAGCAATTTAGCACACTTTTTTTTTTTTTTTTTTGAGACAAAGGCAAAATAAACACTTTAGGGGAAATCTGGTGAATAAGAGGCTGCAGTCTGTAGCACAGTTGTATCAAGATAAAGCTTGTCAATATACATAAGCTTTGTGAAGTTTAAAGAATGCAGTGTAAAAATAAAGCTAAATGAAAAGCACACTGATCTGAGGTAATATCAATATCAGTTATATTAGAAAGAGGGATACACATTGAAATTAGTTTTCCCTTTCAGGAGACATGTCAGGAGTAAGAAAGATCAGGTAAAGGTGTATCTGGTATTTCAGTCTATTATTGAGTTGTCAATGCCCAGATTCTTTGAGTGGTACCTGATGAAAGTATCTTATTCTTCCTTATAGAGACAGGTCCAGGTAAAAATCTTTGAGCAAAATACCCCAGAATTTTGGATAGAAAATACTGCATGGTTTTACATTTGCTTCTGGATTTAACCTGTAGAGAAAGGAAGACTTTCTTGAGGGTTACTTTCAACGGTACTCCATTAAAGGCCCTGTCATGATCTTTGTCTTATTTTGAAAGTCTCTTTTTAAGTCATTCCTGTTTAATGTTATAAATCTTTCTTCTGACAGACTCTCTTAACCCATGTAGCAGGTTGAAACATATTTCACAAAGGTCATGTGCATCCATCTACATGAAACTCAAGTCTCAAGTTTAGTATAACTTTTCTGTTGTTACTAATATGATCAGGGAGGTTAAAAGTCAGTGCCCTGTCTTGCTAGTCAGCTACTCTGGGGGAAGGCCTGAAGCACCAAGCTGTGATTTGTATTCTTAACTGGAACCAAATTCAGCTTTGTATGATGCTGCTGAAACTTATTTGTTTCTCGGTGCTTGGTGTAGGCCCCTTTAAAACAGTAAGTTTGCTTTCCAGTGCTTTTCAGACACTCCTAGATTTATAAATTATGTAGAGAAGCCATTGACTGGGATTGCCCATGCTGCTTTCACGCTTTCTGTGGCCTCAGTGGAAGTTTGTTTGTTTGTTTGTTTGCTCCTATGGCAGAACTTCATGAAAAGTCTTTGTATTTGGCTTCAGAGAATGGTTTAGGCTACTGTTGCAATGGCTGGCTGACCATGAGCTTCAACTAGTCCTACTCTGTTGTGAGAATACCTCCAGCAGATGTGGGAGGAGAGGTGTGACTGGGGAATCAAGGTGCTGATAACAGTGTTGTGGGTTTTTACATTTGCCCTGGCAGCTTTTGCCTTGATAGGCTTTTAGCACATCAGGTACAGATAGAGCTAACTGATGAGTAGATTCTGTTTTCTTAGAACAACTGGCAGGCTAAAGTGTTAGTTGTCCTGAACACAGCTGGTTATCTGCAGCTAGCAGGAACAAGCTTAATAAGGGAGTAGGACTTCAGGGATATTTGCTTTTGTTTAAGGCCAGAATGGAATTGAAGTTTTGTCATCCCTATCCACCTACCTACTTTTGTCCCTGTAGTAGAATTATGCTGGCTAGAAAGTACCTGGGTAGGAATACTAGAATTGTCCCTTTACCTTCTTCTTTAGATTCAATGATTTGTTATGTGCTGAAATCAGAAGGTGGGAGAAGGATATGATTTTCGGTAGGAACTGGAATGAAACTAAAAATAGTCTTCCTTCCACCTCATCTGGTACTACTGTCAGTTCCTACTAGCCTGGAGCAGACTGGAATCTGAAGCTGGTGGGAGTGTGTTTTCCATGTGCTATGCTTGATTATCCACACTTTCCTATTTCCTGAGCTTGCCTGTTTCATGTGATTGTATTTCTTTCCTTGGTATTTTTTACACTGGCAGTTGTTCTCACTCAGATGATCCAAAAAACTCTCACTGTAATGTTGCATAGATTTCTGGTGACTTTCCAGTAATATAATGTAATTAAGATTGTAAGCAAATGCTACTTTTACTTTCTTTAACCCAGTCATCAATTTGGTCTGCTCAATTTAGCTCTCATAAGGAGACACACATTGTATTCACTATGGTAAAAAGTGACTTGAACACAAGTGGATTCTAAATTACTTTGATAGGGTAAGGTTCTCCTGCATCAAGGAGAACTCAGTTTTCAGCCAAACAAGATTTGCCCTATCAATCTTGTTTGATGTCAGCTGCCAAGGCGTGCTTTCTGTTATGATTTTGTGCTTAAGAAAGTGCGACGTGTGTAAGGCTTGTAAAACAGGAACACTGAGAAACAGGGACTTACCTGATATGAAAGCTAGCTAGCATTTTTTTGATAGTTGTGCTTTGTGTAAAAAGAATAGAAAGGGAAGTATTGAGAGAATAATTTGCATCTGTTAGATAACACTAGTACCTTCCACTGCAGGAACATAAAGGGTAAGGCTTTAAGAGGAAACAGTACTTTGGAAGTCTATCATTTGTAATGGAAGTCTATCATTTGTAATGCATGCAAAATGTATTCAGTATCTTCCAGTCTGTGACAATGGAACACTTTAGAAATGTGGTCATGATAGGGTTCATGATACTGCATCAGTTAAGGAACTAATCATAGAATCATAGAGCGATTAGAGTTGGAAGGGACCTTAACATCTTCTAGTTCCAGCCCCCCTGCTCCTGCTATGTGCAGGGACACCTTTCATTACAAGGCTCTGTCCAGCCTGGCCTTGAACACTTCCAGGGATGGAGTGCTCACAAATTCTTTGTGCAACCTGTTCCAGTGCCTCACCATTCTCTCACAGTAAAGAACTTTTTCCTTATATCTAACCTAAATCTCTATTTTTTAAAAATTTCGAAAACTTTCTAATTTTTCTGTTAAAAAAAAAAGGAAAAAGAAAAAACAACAAACCAAATAAGCAAACATTAAATTGATACTTCTATCTACTTATTTTCCTGTATTTTTCTTAGCCTTCCTAGTAACTGTAAAGATACTTTCTGACAGAAGACCAGCACAAGTTCTCACTCATGCTGTTATGAGACATAAGTCTCACTTAGACTGTTGAGTAGGTTTTGACTATGTTATATGCTTGGCTCCTGTAGAAAGTTTGTTAGTATGTGCAGCCATGTGAAGCGCAGAGTAGCACAGCTGCAGTATTTTAGAGTTATGCAGTCCTCAAGATGAGAAAATATGTGTATGAATAGACTTGTATGTTCATTATTTTGCCCGCTTTCCTTTCTAGGAGAAACAGTTCTTTGTGTGGTAGGATTTAAACACTGTGAGAACAGCCTGTGTTGGCCAGGAATGTATATAAAATTAATGTGTGAACTCATTTCTCATTTCAGTAAGTTGATCAGTTTACTTGATAACTGTAGTAGAAAAAAGGACTTATGCGTCTTCCGAGCATTCTACATCCATTATGAAAACCCAAGATGTAGGTAAGGTTATAAAGGAGGGATTCAAAGTCTTTTCCAAAATATAAGAAAAAGTGAACTGGATTCTCTCAGTGAGTACACTGAAGAATGTCACCTGCATGTGCCTCCAGCTAGTGTTTCCTGGTATGCACCCATGTACCTATATCAAATAAGGGTGACATTTGAAGGGTATGTCTTGAGGTATGTGGGAGACTTATTTGGTTATTTTGCTAAAATTAAAAAATTAACTAGAAATTTGAAAAAATGAGATTTGTTTTAAGAAGAAATATTATCCTGAAGTTATCTGATCGATTATTACTCATGCAGAAAATTTTTCTGTGACTGGTTCTGTCAATGAAAGCAAACACTAACCTTTGACCTAGCACAGCAGAGCTGTTGCTGTGTTAGCTGATAGAAAAGTCCTGTTAACCTTTATGCTCCAAAGAGAAAAAAATAAGCTGATAGCATTTCAAAGGCTTGATCATGTGTTTTGTCTCTTGTCTGATTCACAGTCTTTTTTTCTTGGCTGGTTTCTAAGCAGAACTAGTTGCAATTTTTATCTTGAAATGCTTCATTAAAATGACTTTTTATTAAGAAGTTGTATTTCCACAGTTTCTGGTTGCTGTGACTTGGAAACATAATTTTGAATAAAAGGAAAGTTTATTGCTTCCTATAAAATTAATAATTTGCACCTAAGAGTGCTGTATAATTCTGCTCATCTTTTTTTACCCAAGAAAGGAAGGATTGCTGTGTGTGATGTTGGACCCTGTCCTCCAAAAATGAGCACATGGCACATTAACTGAAGTGGAATACAACCTTGCAGGAGAGGTAATGCGGGCCCAAAATCAAATGGAACTGCTGAGATTCAGCAAAGCAGCAGATCACTGCCTGTATATAAAAACAGGGATCTAAGGAATATGAGTGTGTTAAGGGTAGCCTCACAGAGGCTTTTAACGTATAATAACTCCATCAGCTGAGAAGCTTAAGCAGTTCTTTTCTTAGCAAACAGCGTGGGTGCCCCTTCAATGAACTGCCTTTTATAGGTTAAACTGCCTGCTGTGTTTAATCTGTACACAACTGAAGCTAACACCTGAAGAGTTGATAACATCTGCTGTGTATACACAACCTCTGTCTTGTATTTACTGTCAACAGAGTCCTGTTACTTGTTGATGTAATTTCAGGCTCTCGTAGTGAGAAGGCTCATAAAGGCAACACGGACCCCTGCAGTGACATTGCTTTTGCTCTCTGTTACCTCATCACTCACTAGTAACAGGAAAGCTTCCTAGATTGCATGAAATGGGATGTGCACACTCTCTCCTCTGACTTTTTTGTATCCTCTCTTTTTGCTTAAATACAGTGTCCATCAATACATAAAGGCTTTCAGCCTGTTGCCCTGCTACAGGTAGAACCTTGCGTTCATTGTTCTTGGGACCCGATGAAGTGTCCAAACCAGCTGCCATATAATTAAATATTGTTTAATTAAATGTGCTGTGGGAAAGGCTTATGGAATCTGATATTGCTAAATCTGTTTCAAGGGGTTAATTTTATGAAAACGCTAACTTAATAAAAAGACATTATAAGGGTCTGCACCTAGAGAATACTTAGCTATTCTATCCTTGACCGAGGATTTATGAGCCTTTCTGGCCTCATCTAGCTTGCATCTAGAATATCTTATACAGAGGTCCCCATGAGTGGATTTACAAGAGTGGAATTCATAGATATTAAAAAAGAAAAAAAAGTGAATTACAGTAGGCAAAGTGAGGTACAGAAAAATCAGGTGGCTTGTTCAAGAATTCAGAAGAAGACTTGGTACATTCAGGTTTCAGACTGTTGGAAAATTATCTTTTCTTATGGGTCATACTGTTGATAGTTATTGTCAAAACACCAACTGTCCAAATGCTTTTTAGATATTGTTCAGTATTTAATGCCCATTAGCATGCTGAGCTTAGAGGTTCTCTGGCTGACACAACTTTACCTACTATTAATTTGCCATGATAGGTGAAACTTCACCAACACCGAGAAGGCAGCAGAAAATCAGCTGGTTCTGCTAATTAATTTCAGAATGAGTTGACTTTCTGCAACCGTTTTGGTTTGGTTTTTTTGGGTTTGGGTTTTTTGTTTTTTTTTTGCTTCTCCCTGCTGAAGAGCAAACCAAGGCAAGTCTTATTTTTTTCACCATTATCTTCTTTATATGGTACAGGGAAGTAAAGTGACTTGGCAAATGCTATCCAGCAAATGCTCAGGAGAATGAGAAAATGGATTCTTGTTTCTTGATGAAAGTGTTGAGATAATTTGTTGTTTACATTGTTGCATTCCTGTATTCTTTTAAAAGCTATTTTAAGTCAGCCTGAGGTGACAGTGTGGTAAAACTTCAACTCAAAAATACGTGTTTTCATTGGAAATATGGAATTATTTATTTAATCTCTGTAGAAACACTTTACTTCAGATTAAAGACAGTTACCTTATTAAAGAAAAATTCAAAGGCATTAACCAGGCTAAACATTTTTAATAACCTCATTTATTTCATTTGGATTTGAAAAACCAATGTTGAAGCATCCTGTCTTAATCTCCCTTAAGACAAAGAACCTAATTAAAAAAAAAAGCTGAAATTTAATATTCTGTCACTTGTAATTTCAGCCTGGATCTGAAAAAGTCGGTGGAACAGTAAAGTTGAGAAAATAGCAACCATGCAGTGTCTGGGTTTTGGTTTTTTTTGTTTTTTCAATTGAAGAAAGATCCACCAGACAGTAGTACTTTTGAGGCCTACAGTGTCATTTTGAACAAAGGGCAGTAGCTTGTGTTGTGTGGTGAGCACAGCAATTCCACTGTCTTTCCTGCTCCCAGAATGCTTGGGGGACTGCACAATATCTTATAAATAACTGAGCAATTGGAGATCAAAGCAGGTTAGATATGTTTATTCTCTTCTCTAGCCCACACTTTCAGTTTGGTCTGGAGCACTTAAGTTGCTATATTGATGATAATAATAGTATTCTTGAAAGCAAACACAGGTAAATAATCAGCTATTGCTGACTGGGATGATGCAGGACATCACAGAAATGAAACAAATGAGCTGTCTGGTTTTTTTAACCAGTGTGTGATGTGAAGAACACTCTGCAGTAGTATTTGAGAATTGAGCAAAGAGGTGGTGTTCAAGAAACGTAGCAGTTGGAAGCTGGCATAGCAAGCTTTCTTTTTCCTTTTCTTTTTCTTTTTCTTTTTCTTTTTTTTTTTTTTTTTTAAAATAACAATTGAATGGAGCTGGTGAATGAAGTTGCGAAGCCAGTGCCCATTATATTTGAAAAATCATGGCAGTCAGGTGAAGTTCCTGACGACTGGAAAAATGTAAATATAACCCCCATTTTCAAGAAGGGGAAAATAGATGACCCAGGGAACTACAGACCAGTCAGTCTCACCTCTGTGC
>JANHGB010044982.1:0-12157 GCA_026283785.1 Coracopsis vasa | reverse complement strand
TCACAGCTGTCTTAAAGGCCTTGGGTATGACCGACCTGTTCAGCTCTTCAGCCGATCTGTCTGGCATCTCTTCAGCAGAGAGCCTGAAGATAACAGAGGCCATCCATAAGGCATACATGGAAGTCAACGAAGAGGGCACTGAGATGGCTGGCTCAGCAGGTGTGATTGGAGACGTCGAACAATCTTCTGAGTTTGAAGAGTTTAAGGCTAACCACCCTTTCCTTTTCTTCATCAAACATAATCCAACCAACATCATCCTTTTTGTTGGTAAATATTGTTCTCCCTAAGAAGAAGCTGGAAGGAGCTGGAAATAAAGCTTGTCTTCCCCTCAGAAACAGATCCCCTTTACTGTAGGATTGTAGTATAATCTCATCTCTTCAATATTTTCTCTAAGTGGAAAGCCTTCAAAATCTAGTGAGATGTCCTTGAAGAAGTGTATGACTTTTCAGATGTTTAGGTGCAGGTATTTCTGCTCACACCACTTGTATTCAGGACTTATATCCAAGATTGAAGGAGAATTTCAGGAGGTAGTTTAGGAATATCTCCCATCACCAGTGAATAACTTGAGAGACAGGCTAGTTTTTTGATCTTTGTGTGAAATACTCCCACTTTAATTGACAATCTGGTTTCTCTGTAGGAGGTTAGTGAAAGAAATACAGCTTTCAGAATAGCCCAGTTCCTTTCTGGACAGCCACCATTAAATTGGTACCTGGGCAACTTGCAGACATAATTCTGTACTTTAGCAAAGCATTCTTCTCCCAGGAATTCATGTGGGCTTCTTTGTGCTGCATGTTAGCATAAGGCTGTGTCTCTCTGTGTCTGTGTCTGTCTCTCTTGTTCTGACAAAGCATCTAGAAAGTCCACTATTTCTTCATAGATTATCATCTCCAAATAACATCTTCCTGACTGATACAATTTCCCACCTTCATTGCAGTGACATACCATTGATTTTGTGAATGTTAATTGGTGGTCCTTCTATTTATTCTAATAAAAGCATTGCAAAATAAACATGTCATTGTCATTACTTATTCTGGGTTACTGCACCACACAACCTGAAACATATGATATAGTGGGTAGTGGGACAGAAGTGGGTTAGAATAGGATTCAGATCCTGTTTTCAAAACCAGAATGTACCCATACAGCCACTAAGGAGCTTTTGAGCTTAAGCAAGGTAAACCCTATAGCTCCTTTTCTTACCTTCAGCTTATGTCCATATGGCACATCAATAACTAATTTTGCTATTGTATTCCCAGACAGTTTTAAAAGATTTCCTCTGTAAATATATCAAGGTGATGCCTAAGAGATATAACTTCAAAAATACGAGGAGAGTGTCTTAAAAGGTGGACTGTTTAAGCTATTACCCACAAGAATCATGGAAGGAAATACTTCTTACTGCTTTTTGATGTAATAATCCTCTAGGACATGTTATTTCCTATGTTACAGTTTTTCAAGTTACGGTTTATCCAATTGAAAAGATTATTGCTGTTAATTGCTGAGTTAAGCAACCTTCCTTCTGCTGGGATACACATGCAGAGCTGCAGTTTACAGTGTCAGTACTTGAAAAGTGCTTACAAAAGGAGACACATTCATGGCAGATTTTGGAGCTGCCTCAACCATTTGCGAAGTCAGCATTAAATATAACTTGAAACCATGCTGGCAGCAGAGACACACATTGTCATAGCTCCTATGAAGTCTAGTTTATGGGACAATTGCAAATACTGGTCTTCCCAAGACAGTCATAAAGGATTAGCTACAGTTAACACAAGTACTGAAGCAAAAAAGGTTTTCAAGAGATATAACATTTCAAGGTTTACTGTGTACATTATGTTCTGCTTCCCTCATAGTCAAAAGCAGTCAACAGAATTTTGCAGCAACTAAAAATAAAAAGGCAGGACTTGTAAAGTATTGCAGCAGACTGTGTAAGTTCATAAAACTGTTCTTAAACTGAAATCAGCATATCAGCATATCTGTCACTCCACACTTTCTAAGCACAATGACGATAAAACTGTTAACATTTATTATGGAAGTATTTATAACGTAACATGAAGAAAAACCCCCAGCTATTCTATTGTTCAATCATTCTTCCATTCGATGATTATTTTAAAGCAAAGAAATGGAGAAAATCGAGGCTGAAATGGTGACTTCTAAAACTATAGAGTTTTTCAAGGCACAGAGTACACCTAATGTTCGTGTTGTGCTACAGAACTAGTTGACTCGTTTTAATTTGGGCCATTAGGTGTCACTATGGGTACGAAGTGATGTCTATCAGTCTTCTGAAAAGACAGACATCTGTTGAAAACTAGGTTTGGGAGCTTAACGTAGGTTCTAATTTTGTCCTTATTTTATTCTTCCTGCAAGCAGATGATTCTGGTTGATATACTGAAAATGTAAAGCAGTGGCATTATGCTTGGAACCTGGCAATTTTTAAGAAAAAGAAAAGTTGTTTGGTGAAAGTCCAGAGTAATTTTAAGATGTCTGTGTCCTGAATGGAAAAATATTATCACAATCAAATACTGCAGAAGGGATAGAGGTATTTGGTTTATGAAAGAGAAACCTTCCTCTGTAGGGTTTAAAACGAGACGTACAAGCACAGATTCAGCAAAGTTGAATAAAACCTACACCCCTTTATCAATGGCTGGGCTCAGAACTGTGACTGTGCGTTGCTGGCCTGGGCCAGCAGGACTTGCTGTAAAGGCCCTGCCATGGTGAATGTGGTCGCTACAGCCCTCATGGGGAGCAAGTCTGCAGATGATAGAATGGAAGGTGTTACACAGGATGAGGGAAGAGCAGCCGTGAGGGGAAACACTGCCTGCTGCTTCTGAGCTCTCAAGTCCATCAGGAATTTAAAAACATGAATCCCAGCTCCCATGAAGTCTAGGTATTGTCCCGTAATCCTTTTTGTTCCCTGGCAGCACGACCAAATTTGATATGTCAATAAATTGCCATCTGTCTCTCCACTGCACGCCACTTCCATGGTGTGCTGCATTGTTTTAGATATACAGCATTGCTAGGGATCCGTGTCAAAAAAAGCAGTCACAAAGCAATCACACTCCTTTTAATGCTGCATATGACAGCATTAGAAGTGCTTTGTGGACTAAGTGTGCTTTTCCTTATCATGTCATTTAGGAAAGGTTCGGAGCTGACATATCTCCTCTGTCCTTTGGGGAATATAATTGTCTGAGACTACTCCATGCTTCTCTGCAGATTTGACTTGCACAAAAGGGCTACCTTCTCCTAAGCAAACCAAAGCCATGGCTGAAGGCACAAGAGTTTGGAGGCAGTATACTCTGACCATGGGCACCAGAGGAAGAACACTCACAGAATGTCCTCGACTCTGTGGGGAAAGTTGGCCGGGGCTCCCAAATGATATCCAGGAAAGCACAGTTATACACCAACCCTACCTCCTGCCCTGCCTGCTGCTTCTTCACCAAGGGGACTGCAAAGCACTGAGTGTCACAAGAAAGCTGAAAACCAGGAAGCAGAGAAAGAGAGGTTTTGGACTGAAGTTGAGTGTGGGGAAGTGGGATGAAAGGTCTGTTTCATAGTTTGCCACACTGGTTTTTTCAATACCTGAATCAACAACAGTAATTTTATGTTAATCATAAAGAAATTATGTGAAACCCCCCAAGTCAAGACTGTTGCCCACAACAGAAGCCCATTTCAGCTGAGCCTTGGCACTTTGGTCTCTGCCTGAAGTATGTGGTAGGTGTCTGTCTCCAGGCCTGCTTCCTGATGGACCTCAGACCAAAGCCTGGTAGCCTTGAGTGCAGGTCCATCTCTTTTCCTCATAAGTGAGTGGGTACAAGGCTCTGGGTGCACTGATAAGCTTTTAATGGTCCTGACCAGCCACACCTGGAGCCTCTACCCACACCTATGGATGCAGGAGCTCTAAGCTGACATGGACCGTCAGTCCCTCTCTGTGCTGCATCAGAGGTGTTTCAGTCTCCAGCTCAAACACAGCTGTGCTCATGCCTAGCCAAGGACTCCTAGTGTGACCTTGGCCCTGTCTTGTGATCACTGGACCTGAGGCTAGCTCTGACATGTGAATTGACTTTGATGTTTGTCTTTGGACCTGACCCATAGCCATGACATTGCCTTATGACCTGGGCTCTTGGCTGGAGCTGTCTGTGATCTCTGGGTCTGCTCTACCCAGGTCTTGTGGGACCAAGCCTTGGCTGGTGAGACTCCTGCCCTGCTGGTGGTGGGTCCCCCTTGCCTCCTACTTTGTCTTTCTTTGGAGAAGAAGCTGGCCCTTGCTTCTCCCTGGCAGCGAACTCAGGCCTCCTTGAGCCCTCTGCTGAGCACGAGGGAACCTGGTCTCCGGTCACGCAGGGCCTTGTCCTTACAGAACTTCCTGATCTCCCCACAGCACTTGCCCGTTACTCAGATCCAGGCTCCTAAGTGAGCCCCCTTCCACCCAGCCAGATCCCAGTCCTCCCTGGCTTGTGCCTGTTGGGGTGGCCTGACCCCCTCACTCAGCCCCCAAGCTCTCATGCCATGTCCGTTTCCCTTTACTGTCCCTGCTCTGTCTCTGTGTCCTCTGAAACAGCCCAGTAACACCCCACAGCCACCGACTGACTCTAAAGCAAGTCCCTCCTGCGCCCAGGTCTCTCTAAGGAGTTAGGATGCACTTGCCTCAGAGAGGAGGCTGCTGTGTCTGAGCCCTGAGGATGCTAAACAGCTCTTGTTGGCTCTGACCTCCCATGGGGCCTTCCTCACCTACTCACAGCCCAGCCCCCATGTTACCCCTCAGGACATCAGCCCCTGCCCCAGTGACATTGAATCAGGGCCAATCTCTATCTCCTCACAGACCTACTCTGCCCAGCCATGGGCCTCTTGATTCCATTGATCACAGAAGCTTGCAGACTGATTTCCTGGCTTGATCTTAGCCCTGCTCTGTCACTGTGGACCTGTCTGGTGGTCACCAGGCCTCATCCTAACCCCCACTTGTGGATTGACTTCCCAGACTGATTTTGGACCTGCCCGGTCACTATATTGCCTTACGACCTCAAGACTTGGTTGGACCTGTCACCATTTCAGGATCTGTCCTTCTACTCTTGCCATGGGGCTGGGCCCTGGTCAGTGAATCTCCCATGCCACAGGGAGCAGCCAACTCTCACTGTTCCCTGAGCTCTGTAGGTGGATCCTGACCCTGGTTCTTCTCTTGCAATGTCCCCAAGGAATTTGTGAATGCTCCATTCTGGGAGTATTCCAGGCCAGGCTGGATGGGACTTTAAGTGACCTGGTGTAGTGTGAGGAGTCCCTGCCCGTGACAGGGGGCTTGGAACTAGATGATTTTAAGGTCTTTTCCAACCATAACCATTCTGTGGTTCTATGGCTGTTGATGGACCCTTTTACTGGCATTCCATTCTGCCTCCCTATGGTCAGATCTTGTGGTGTGGCACTGGCTTATGAGGGCACTGCACACACATCAGTAGGATCCTTGGCCTGGCTCATTGTCCTCATAGTAGCCCTGTTACTGCTGCTTTTGGAAGTCCAGCTAATTTTCCACAGTATTGTGTGTTTACTCAGTCTATAACTCTCCCATCTGACCACAAGGATATTCTGGGAGATCACTCTGAACATTTTTCTAAAGCCAGGGTGTGCAATATCCTCTGCTCTTCCCTTGTTTATAGAACAAGCCATCCCATCCTACAAAACAATGTGGTTGGTCAGGAGATATTTGCCCTCAATACATCTGTGCTGGCTTTTCACGTTATGTATTATTCCTTCATGTGTCTTGAAATGCTCCCAGGAGGGTTTGCTTTGGAGCCTTCTGTAGCGATTCGAACTTGAATACAATTGTACATCAAGGAGTTAGTGATCCACATAACAGTTTACACAAGAAGGCACAGGCCTGTGCTGTACCGAGCATATAGGTTGGCTTCCCGTCCTGTGCTGTGCTGCACATACCCCTGGGCTGCAGGGTAAACTTTGCATGCCAGAAGAAAGGAACCTGTAGGTAGATCCTGCTTGGCATATGCAAGTGCACCGCCTGTGTCCTTGTGTTTATCATTAAGTGAAGCAGCATGTATTCCTGCGAATGTCCTTTTGTTTCACAGTAGAAATGAATTCAGTTCTTTCCTTCTTTAGAAAATTCTACAAGAGCTCCAAAGATCAAAATGTCAGTCAACATCTATCTTCATGAATGGGACCTGAGCCTTCACTGATGCTCTGCCCCATGCTGCACAACTTGGGGTTCCCTGCATCTGAGGGAGTGTAAGATTATCTATACTATCCTCTTTTTCTTTTTAACGTTTGTTGCAATAAATGGTATTTTAAGCAGTATCTTATAGAGCTGTAGTGCCTTTCTTAATGTAGATTGTAATGAACACTAGCTCTAGTGCTCTGCAGCAGTGCACTACACCTTTTCAGTGACTGCAAACCTCTGCAGTCTCCTGAATTCTCCTCCTTTCCCTTTCTGAAAGTTAGTCACTTTTCCAAATCATCAGGAACCTTCCCTAATCATCCTGACTTTTCATTACTCTTCTTTTTGGTGTTCTTAAGGAAGCTTTTCTTACTGTGCTTCACATCCCTTGTCAGTTTTCCCTCTATCAGAAATTTTGCTTCTCAAATTCCATCCCTGCATGCATGGGGAAAGCTTCTATACTCCTGCCTGGTAGATTCTTCTTGCTTCTAACTATTGTACACTTTCTTTTGCATTTGAGCTCAGTCAGAACAAAGGCACTTTCATCATTAGAGATATCCTTTATATTGCTTCAGGAGCAAAGTATGTGATATATATGGGAGCAAGTGAAAGGCTTTGCATGTAGCTGAGGCTAAAACTCCTTCAACTACAGTGAAGATGATCTTCAGGTTCAGGGTCAAACACTCTCATCCAACCTGTTGCTGACTTGTGGGATGTGATTACTGAAAGATACGCCATGGAGGACACATGAACCTATGTCAGATCAAATATCCATGGGGGAGCATTAAGCAATCATCAGCTGTACAATGAAGGCTGAGACCATGTCAGGTTTAAATGAACTTAAGACCTAATATGGGATATCACAATGATAATTAAGAGCAACGACAAATGCTCCTATGAGAGATTAAGGCAGCACTGCAGGCAACAACATCCATCTCTTCAGAATGGCACTGCGTTGCTGTAGAAAGGTGCCAGGCAGGCTACAAGCTCCTGTCTGAAAGAGCTTGACCAGACACCTCATTTTAATTTCTACTGGGGAAAAAACACAGTCCCACATAATTGAGAGAGAAACCATCACGGATAGCTACAGCACCAAGGTCTGCAGTGACAACCACTTAGTCAGCTGCAGTCACTCAGTCTAAAATGATTTCTCTTTCTTTGAATGGTTGATTTTGTCCCTCATTGAATGACAGCTTCCAGATTCACAATGTCGAATGAAGACGAATGCAAAACAATTAAAGGACAAAAATCTCAAGTTCTGTGTAGGATTGTGATTGAATGAGAGGTTTTGGTCAGTGAGCTGACCTGGACTTCATATCCTGTTGGATAAAAGAGTGCCTTTTATACTTTCAGGTGCCCAAAGTTTAGGTAGTCAACAGTCTCTTGGTTTAGGGACAGCTCTACAATGAATTGCCCAGCAGAGGAAAGGGCAGCAGAGGTTTAGCTGACCTCTGTCTTGAGACAAGCATTGTCAGACAAGGATGTGTGATAGAACTGTTTGTACTGCTTTGCACAGCTGCACCAGAAAGCAACAGTTGCTAGTTGTCCCTGATAGCCTTCCAACTGCAGGGAAGGTTTGCTTACTTTCTCTAGACCCCATGTCAAGCAGACTATACAAAATCTTCTGTGTGCTGGTTATATGCTGACAGCCTGTTCTGATCCAGTTCTTTATCTGCTCATGGGTAGATTCTGTTGCTTACAATGGGCCTTGCATTAACTATCAGTTTGAGCACAGAAAACTAGAACTTCCTTCCTCTGGGAAGGAGCGCAGCATATCTTTCTCATACACTATCAAAGCAGAGCTTCTTATCCTTCCATGTCTTTGCTTATTGTGGGTGTGTTCTGAACCTGAAACTCCAGTTCTTTGACACAAAACATGGTTTTTGTAAGGAAAACATGAAACAAAGTTCTTCATCAAACACATACAAAACTGTTGTGCACGTCTGGAACCAGGACACTACACAGAAGTCAAATTCACCATGCATAAAAACCCACCTCTGAGATGATTTTTTTCTATACTTCCCATGTGAAAAAAAAGATCACTGACAAAACTCGATATGTTTGTAGGTCCTAAAATACAGGCCACTTGTGATGATCAGGGCCTGTGACACAGGTCTGGATGCTAACATAATTCATGTACAATAAACTAAATTAAGGGAAGGGAAATCACCACTCCCCAGGAGAAGGCCTTGAGGGACACTTGAAAGGCAGATCTGAGTTAAATGTACTAGCCAAGTCTGATATGGAAGACCAGTGTGGTAGAAATGGAAATAAACCCCCATGAACAGAAAGAGACCCTTAGCAAAAAAGGGATGAAGACTGAAAATTATGGCACAGATCTGAGGTTCACTATAAACAGTGTGAGAAAACAGCTCATTAGATGTAGACACATAGATTCATAGAATCATAGAATACATCAAGTTGGAAGGGACCCATATGGATTATCAAGTCCAACTCCCTGATCCTCATAGGACTATCTAAAATTAAACCATATGATTAAGAGCATTGTCCAGACATCCCTTGAACTCTGACAGGCTTGGTGCCATGACCCCTTCCCTGGGAACCCTGTTCCAGTGACTCACCACCGTCTCAGGGAAGAACCTTTTCCTAATGTCCAGTCTGAGCTTTCCCTGACACAGTTTCATTCCAGAACAATCAGCCACTGAAACAATCTCCCCAGGGAAGTGGTGAATTCCCCAGCAATGGACACGCTTAAGGCTCAGCTGGGCAGCGTGCTGGGACATTTTGTCTAGACTTTGCTTTGGCCAAGAAAGGTTGGACCGGATGATCCTTGAGGTCCTTTCCAACCTGGTATTCTATGATTCTATGAATTCCTTGTGTCCTATCGGTGGTTACCAGAGAGACGTGATCAGCACCTCCCCTTTTACTTCCCGCCTTGGAAAAGTTGTAGACTGTGACGTGGTCACCCCTCGGCCTTCTCTAAGCTGAATAAAATAAGAGACCTCAGCCACTCTTTGTAAGTCCTGTTCCTGAGGCCTTTCACTATCTTGGTCACAGTCCTCTGAACACACTCCAGTAGTTTGATGTACTTCTTATATTGAGGCACCCAAAACTACACACAGTACTTTAGGTGGGGGTAACACTAGTGCAGTGTAGAGTGTGACAGTCACCTCCCTCAACCAGCTCGCTATGCTTTTGGCTGCCATACACCAACTTCTCTGCCCTACACTAACTTGCCAGTAACCCAAACTTCCAGATCTTTTTCTGCAGAGCTGCTGTCCACCCACTTGTCTCCTAATCTGTATGTATTGCCAGGATTACTTTATCCCACACGGAGAATCCAGCACTTCCTCTGTTAAATGTCATACAGTTGTGATTGCACAGCAGTCTAGTCTATCCAGATTTCTCTGTAAGCTCTCTCTATCCTGGAGGGAGTCCACAACTCCTCTTAGTTTAATCTTGCCATCTTATGCCCATTTTTGCATGTTCTCTTCAGATTTTTTGTATTCAGCTTTAAAGGACTGCTGATGATAACCAGTATTTTTGTACATGAAGCTTAAAAGCAAAGGAAGCTGTGATACACTGCCTGTGACTCTCAGGGTCCAGGCACACTTCCCAGTATTTTATTGTATGCAAGATATTATTCTGGCCACATAGCACTAGGAAGCATTTCTGCCTCACCCTATATCTGTTGTACCACTAGACCTCCTGAGCCACACAAATGAAATGGGGACCCACTCTGCCAGTGGATACAAAAGAAGGAATGTGGGTACTTATTTAAGTGTTCAGTACCTTGGCACACTGGTACAATGAACCATTGGGTAAGAAACAGTTTGTTGTTATTCACCACTTTTAAGATACATTAATGTGATGTGTTAATAAAAAGCATTTATTCATAACACCCAAAGGAGGCAACACACTGAACAAAAAATAAAATAAAATAAAATAAAATAAAATAAAATAAAATAAAATAAAATAATTTAAAGCTTAACTATATATGCCAGGGTCACTGTGGAAACACCTTGTCTTTACTGACCTGACCTTGTGACTGCTCAGAAAAAATGGCTGACAGTTTTGGCCATACTGGATAACTTTTTTTCTGTAGTGAAGACTCTCAGAAGACAGAGATTATTCAGGATCATCTATCTGGCAACTCAGCCAAGGACAGAGCTTCTCCCAGAGAATTTCCATTAAGAAAAGCACCATATATTATCCTAGTTTCTCAAGGCTTGCTCACCCTTACAGCTATTCTCCTTCTGAATGCACCGGAGGCGAGCAACGAGTTGAGCTGAACTGCTGAGTCCCCCTAGCTGTATCCATGTGACATGCATTCAGACCAGGCCTCTAGAAAGACTGAAATTATCCTGCTAAAACTGCCTCTTTACTGCCTCCCTCTCAAGGACATCTTTGAGGACATCATTATTTTCAGCTGTGGTAGCACTGTCTTAATGCTTCAAAGTGTCTGGAAGTATCCCTTTGAGGTTGGATGTCTTCTTCAGCACCTGGATGGCTGATTGATAAACAGTTCATTGCCTTAACACCAGGATGTTTCAAAGTGGCAGGACCAACTGGTCTACATTGGTTTCTATATTAACAAACAGATATGAGAAGCTGAGTAGAATACATGTACACAACTCATTATCAGTGTTTGACCAGATGGTGGAGATTTTTGATTACAACATACCTGGGAGACTCATTCTCTATTCCCTTTCTCCATCAGAATACTAATACTTATTTTATAGGTAGGGATAATGTTTTCTGAGAAGCACTTCTATCATCAGAAAAAGCAGACAAGATTTTTAAGCTTTGTTAAAGGCTGAAACAGTACAAGCAGTAGGCTTGACTTTAAGAAAAACGAAAAAAAGAGAAGTATTATTCTGTGCTTAAGTATAGATACATATCTGTCAGACTATCTGTGGGACTGCCTTGGAGACAACAATTCATCAAAGAGAATGTAGATTTCTATGGTACATTTATTTTCACAAAAAGAATCTGACTGTGGCAACGAAAATTGCAGTGTTTAAGCTTTTAACAGCAGTACAGGAGCCTACCTCTTCTCCTTGACAGAGATCACAGTCATGTCCCTATGTTCTGAAGAATTATGTTGTACTGACTTTGGAATCCCTCTGCCTTATTTTAAATCACATAGTACTTTACAGAGGTCAGAATGGTTTCTTCACTGTTTGTCCATTCTATTATTTCAACACAGTACAATAGCTTTTATACAGAACAAATGCTTTTATAACTCAAATATATTTGCTATTGTATATTATGATTGTCCCACAGACCATGAACACTCTTTTATCTGGATTTCACAATTCCTCTATCATCTTCCAGTCTATTAAGTAACCCATGGAAGATCAGAGAGATACATTGTAAGTGCATACCACAAACATATTTGGAAGTGATTATTTTTTTTCTTTGTCTGAGGCTTTGTTTTGCTATTACTTCCTGAGAACAAAATAGTTTGCTATGAAACCTTCACACTCATCGAAAGATCTTTCTTAAATATCCCAACTTTTCAAAGAAATTTGCCTGCTTTCGACTTTCATCTCAACTGATTTTCCTACAGGCACCCTTCTTTATTTGTCAGTAGAATAATAGGCCAAGTCCTGCTCTTACCTTCCGTCTAACATGGCTCAGCTGCATTTTGTACATTCAAAAATGAGCAGCTGAAAGAAAGTTTTGGTCGGTTAATGCAACCATAATAACAATTTGACTAGTTATTGACAGACTGACTAATAACTACTGATTATATTTTCTATCACCAAGGTTTTCACATTTTTTGTTTTCACTAACATCCCAGTACCTAGTTGCAAGTGAAGCTTAAAGGAGCATGAGCATTGTTTCCTGCTCTTCAATCCGCAAATCCTGATGTACTTTTGGAGAACACGTTGTTATATGGAATAAAAACCTAATATTTGCTATCCCTTCAATCAAAAAAGGGCCCATTGAAACTAAAATCTGACCTAATCCCATTAAATTATTTGTATGGTGTCAAACGTCAAACTTCTGAAAAGCAGCAGCGGGTAGGTCACAATTCAGAAT
>JANHGB010044981.1:9839-23011 GCA_026283785.1 Coracopsis vasa | reverse complement strand
CCCAGCCCAGCTCTCTCAGCCTGGCTCCAGAGCAGAGCTGCTCCAGCCCTCGCAGCAGCTCCATGGCCTCCTCTGGGGTTGCTCAAACAAGTCATTCAGGACCATTCTCCCAACGCATCAAGGAAATATCTGTCAGAGTTTTCCAAACTGGACCTTAGCAAAAGCAGAGCCACAGAGGAGAGAGTCCCTCCAGCCATCCTTCAAGCTCACCTACCTCAGACACACGGTGGAAGGAACAGAGTCAGCTCTTCTGGGGAAAGCACTGTAAAAATAACAGGTTTCCTTATGAAAGGAAGCTGAAGGTCTGAGCCCTCCTCTGGGGTTGGGGGATGTCACTGTCATTGTTTTAGTGCTTTCCTCTTAATAGACAGAAAGATAATAGTGTGGCAAATATGACTTTAAAGATGTCACAGAGCCCATGCCAGAGAGTACCTGACAAATCTCAGCCGGGGTAATCCCATGCAGCTCTCAAACTCCATTTTTAGGGATCTACATTTCCCATTGTGTTGGACTCCCTGCTCCATTCCCTTCCCAGAGCTGCTGTTTTCCCTGCTGGCAGCAGCCAGCACACGGCTCTATTCCAGCACTGGGGGAAGTTTGCTGCTGCTTTATCCCTTCATCTCCCTATCTGACAGCTGTGTTGTCACACGTAATTAGCTAATGCTTTAAAAATACCCTAAGATCTCCGGAGCAGAGATGCCATAAAAGTGCAAGATGTGATTACTGTCTGGCAGAAAGCGTGCAATTCCCATCTCATGGAGCAACCTTAGAAATAACGAGCAGAAAGCCCAACTTTATCAAATACCAAATGCAAATGCACCCCCACTTTCTCTGCCAAAGATGCAAACCATCCCTGCAACTCCTGTTGCGACTGCTTGTGTCAGGACAAAGCAATGGTACCACAATAGTAGATCAAACTGGTTGGATTGTTGAGGTTCTCTGTGTGAGATAGAGCACAATAATGTGGTGAGTTCAGAGTAGAGAAGGCCATGGGAATCATCCTGCAGGGTGTCTGTGGCAAACTGCATTTGCCCAATAGCAGTTCTTGCCATGGAAACAAGATTTAGAGATCATCATTAGTGTTTCCATCATTTGGCTATAAGGCAACATAAAGTAACCAAACTGCAAACTGCATTTGGTTTCTTGGCTGCTGTTGAG
Organism: Coracopsis vasa; assembly: GCA_026283785.1. Taxonomy (NCBI): domain Eukaryota; kingdom Metazoa; phylum Chordata; class Aves; order Psittaciformes; family Psittacidae; genus Coracopsis; species Coracopsis vasa. The sequence goes on along the minus strand of JANHGB010044981.1, from coordinate 21,853 downwards.
CTCTCCTGGGGCAGCTTGGGATGGAGATGCTGGCACTGGGTTCTGGCTTGGCTTGAGGGCTCGCTTCTAGGTTTACACTAAATCCCCTTTTGTTCAGTGCTAAAGGTTGGACAAGTTGTTCACTTTAAATCATCTCCATTCAAAAGAATGGAGCTTCCAAACCAAGGAGGTGAAAACTCACTGCCTGATGACGAGTTTCCCTGTGTTTAACTTGGTCTCAGCTTCCTGATGCTCAACTGCATGTGGAAGGGAAGAGCTGGATGCAACTTCCCAACCTCCAACTGCTGGAGACACCGCAATAACAAGAAAAGTCTCAAGCTGCAATGCACAAATGGGTCTTGCTACAGTTTATAGCTGAGTTTCATGTTATAGTACATTTGTCTTTGCCAAAGCATCAGTTTGAGAAGCTCTCTAGCCAAGCCACTTGTTATCTTAACTCTCCACTAAGAGATCTGGATAAATTCACATGTATCCCAGTGCTATTTAGCTTATAGCCTGCACATTTAACCAGGAAGCATCTTAAGGGTTAAGGGGCTCTGGCAACATAGGCAAACACCAGGTTTATTTTATCTGATGATCCAAAGTCTCTTCATTTGCACCAGCAGATAATTGCACTGATGTGTGCCACTATATTCAGAAGGCAATCCAGACCTCTTTATGTTTCATTATATTCTAGTAGTATCTGCCTTGGCTCTACCAAACATTATATTTTTCAGTTCAGGGAGTATTTCCCTTGCTAATTAATACAGTACCAGGCTCACCATCACTGCATAGATGTAGAAAAAGCAACCCAGAGCACTCTTTCTAGTAGGTACTTGTTTCAGTTGAGAGCCTGAACAAGTATTTCTCTGGCAGGAAAGTATTCAAAACCTGAAATTACTTCCTGGCCTCTGGAAGAAGTTCAAAATCTCTTTGTGTCCCTCAGGCTCACCTCTGCTCTCAGCTTGCTTTATAAATTGCCTGTCTTTGACGTGTAATAAGAACCTGCCCTGTCACTAGGCTGCTCTCCAAGGGCTGAGTTTTGCAACTCTTGCTCAAGCAGCACTATCAGAGGTCACAGAGAATATTTCCCCATTAAGCGCTGATTAAACGCTGGTGAGGGACCTCTGCTCCTCTCACTGTTTCCAAGTATCAGCAAAGCAAATATGCCCATCAATGTTCACATGGGTGATGTTGGGCGGCAGCGACCATCTGGCCATGTTCATGGCTCCAGCGTTATTTTACACAGTGAAACTTTGGTGGTGTAAGAATAAAAAGCCATTAATACATTTCAATGCAAATCAGCTCTTAACCCCATTTTAAAAGGAGATCTGCACCCCCTCTGCTGGGCTGCTTCTGATATGCAAAGACTTACCCAAAAGCAAGCACCAGATGAAGAGATCAGAAGCAGCTCTGAGTATCTTGGCAGAGGAGGAGGGAGCTTTACCACAGGGATCAACTGCTCATTAGTCCTGCTTTTGAGCAGAGTATTGCTGGAATATTTATGGAAGAGCTTGGCCTGCCAAGTATTAGGAGGAATATTGATATTGCTCTGCACCCACACAATAAACAACTGGAAAAAGGTTCAGAGAAATGATACTAGATTTCTAAAATAAGATGTATGAGGAAAGCTGGGAATTATTGAGTTTGCTGCTGAAGACAGATAAAAGAGTAACAATCCTCAATAGGTTATTTTACATAAGGCCATTATCAGCTGTTTTCCATGTCCACTGACAAGGAAAATTGAAGAAATAAGTTCAATTCACAGCAAGGGGGATTTATGTTAGGAAAAACATAGTAAATATAATTCAACTGAAGTAGAGCAGTAGATAATATGGAGCTTGTGAACCCTATCACAGGTATTTAAGAGCAGGTGAGATGACCATCTATTAAAGATGATCAGTAGATATCACTAGGAGTACCACTATCTTTTTCCTACTCAATAAAGGAGAAAGCCATGAGAAGAGCCAGGCACAGTGACTCACTCCCCTCCTGGATGCAGTCATAAACTGGATCTATTTCTAGAACATAAGCACTATGAACAAGCTAATTGACCTATACATTAATGAATCCACACACAGTTCGTGCCTGTGCAGATATGAACATGGGATATGCCATGCAGATATACATGGGATGTGTAAAAAGTCTTAGTTTAAGTTCTAGCTTAATTCAAAAGAAAGGCAATGCCTTATAAGAACTGAGGCCATGTGCAATCTCAGCTGAGCCCTGCTGGAGGTACCCATTGTGGCACTTACTTTAGGTGACACTATATATTTTCCCCTCAAAATACCATTGACTCATTCACGACCCAGTTTAGTGCTCACTTAATGGGAAGCCATTTAATATTTTATTCTTATTGTCAATCCACATTTAGAGCCCCAAACTCAGCACTTTCCTGGTGTAAGAATAAAGGTTTTCCCCATGGATCTTCTTGTGTCTGCCATTAGCGTCTCTGTGTGCTTCAAAGTGGATATAAGCTCTTCTGCCTGTGCCCTTCAGACTTGCAGCATCTGACACTTCCATCTCTGTCCAAAACCCACCTGGTCCTACCTGGTCCCTGTACCCCACTGTCATTTGTAAAGGCTTGCTCATCCTCTGTAGGCCCAGAGCATCAGAAAATCATCTTCAAAGGCCTGATTTTCACCATTCCCCCCCTTCTCTCACTTTATTTTGTGCCAGGCTTTGTGCTCAGGCTGCATCTGCTGCCAGGAACTCCAGTGCCTCCCCTCTGAAAAGCCACCGGTGTAGGATGGGGGAAGAATAAACCAGAAGGTTGGGCATAGGAAAGACAGCAGTTCCAGCTCCCAGGATGGATCAGGGTAGTGTTTCCAATATAAACCCTTCCCACTTGGATTGAAATTCCACACTAAATTTGATTTTGCTTTTAAAAATTAAGAATTACCAGCGAGTAGAAAACAGGTTTTGCTGAACTGCATACGCAAGCAAAAGTTTAATTTCCACTGGAAAATACATTAGTCAATTGAGTTTGCCAACTGTAGTAAACCAAACTCACATAAATCCCATCCAGTGAGTCACTCTCTGCTGTCTAGCCCCACAACTAAGTTCAGTAAGGACAAAATTTAAACTCAGGCAACACTAGCAGTCACCTGTGCACGTGAAAACATCCTTACGTTGGACACAACCTACAGCATGCCATAGGGCAAACCCTGTTATGATGGCAGATGGGTGGGATGCAGTACCACAGCTCAGTTTTCCCTCCCTTGGCTGCACACTGCTCATTTGGGCAATGTCAAATTAATCCCTGTGGTACCAGTGGCATCGCCCCAGTGTAACCCACACAGGACCCCACTGCTACCATCTAACACAAACCAGCATTTACTTGCTGGTGCCTCATTATTGACTTTACTTCACATTATTCAAGCCACAAGAATTTATTTAAAGAGCAATTGCCAACTGATGGCGAATAAATTTGTAACCTCCTGTTTATTTGTCATTGTTTTTACTTTTTGGGGGTATTTTACGCTTCAGTTCAGACGATGGGAGCCTTTGAAGTGAGGCTCATCTCACATCCACTGGGCTGTGAGAGTTGTTTAAACAATGCAAGGGAGGGAAGTTAGTTTTTTATATAATGTATTTTTACTGTAATAGGGAAAAAAAGAGGGCACTGTAAGAATGTAGCTCCTGATGATTAACTGTATTTTATAGGGATGTTGAATGAACCTAATGGACAACTGATGACTTAATCTGCCTGTTGAGTGCCATGGTGGGTTTTAAGTGGCAAATTTAAAGAAAGAAGGAATGAAAAATAATTGTGTTCCACTACTTATTGTTACAACGTGGTGCTGGTGTTCCCAGAATATACAACCAACCACAAATAAAGGCAGTGAACAGAAGATAGATCAAAAGCCTGAATCCATACCAGGGACTTTATTGCAGCTAAAGAGCTTCATAGTGTGTAACAGCAGAGATGCTGTTTGCTAGTGATGTAGAGGCCAAAGCTAAATGACATTTGTGTTTGTACCTAAGCTCAGCATTTCATGTGGTTTGAATATTTCTGCTTTATTCTTTCTTGCTACAATACCAGGTATAAATCCTGCTTGGATTTGCCCAAAGATGTGGTAAAGGAGGGAAAAGCTGCTTGGGCTTGGCTATGTCTGTCCTGAGACCTCAGCACATGGCCAACCAGGACTTCAGGACCTCCAGCTCATAGAAAACAGCCCAGGCAACACACTGGGCTTTTCTAGATCATTTCTTTTCTGCCTTAAAGCGGTTGTTATTTAACTGAGTGTATATATATGACAATCACAGTCAAGCTACAATAGTCTGACTTCCAAACTGTGCTAAGAGTCATTATCCTATACATCCACAAAGGGCTTTGATGCTATTATTTGTTCCTTTAATGGCACATGCAGCTTATATTTCAATCCAGTTCTCTAGTATAGATCATACTGAGAGCAATGTTTGGGGGGCGTATCAAGATCACACAGCAACACAACTCATTCTAAATATTTACAGCACATTTTAGAACACGTCTTTGTTAGAATAAATGAAGTTATTTTGTTTACTTGGGTAAGGAACCACGGTTTGCTGACAGATGTGCAGCTGAAGTGTATTCCTGCTCCATAGAAGTTATTATGTGCAAGAAAATAAAACTGGATGATGGATCACAACTGTCATTGATGGTGACAAAAATAATTGAGATCACATTTTGGGTTGGGTGCATCTGCAAAAAAGCTGGGGAAAAGAAATGCTGTGCAACACCCTCAGATGTTTTCCTATGCTCAAGCAATGGGGCTGAGAGCCAGCCCACTGGGCAGGATACAGCCCAGCTGATGTGCTGTGTCAGAGCAAGGATCAATCAGGCTTCCTTATTGGAAACATGAGTTCTCCACAAGAAGGGAATAGCGGCAATATGCAGCCCATGATCACAGCTATCAACAGCAAGACAATGCCTGTGGGATCAAATCAAACACTTCCACTGGTATTTAATGACGCAGATATTCTGCTGGTGTAAAATAGCATCACTTTGTAATCATGAAGGGAACTCAGTAACATGCACCAGATAAGGATGTGGCCCTCAAGCCCCACCTCACAGCTGGTACCACAATCCCAGTGTTGACCCACAGTTGTGGGGACAGGAATGCCACATGCACCAAACCTCCCCTGTGGAAGCATTTGAACTGCAGACTTCAAAATCAGGCTCTCCAGGCTGCAGGTCAGTTGGAGGTGAAGGGAATCAACACTCAAAATTTAGTGGTTGGAGAAAAGGAGAAAAAATACTAATTCATCTTGGAGATAAGCTGAAAGCTGCACTGGGGTGACGGTATTCTTAGGGGAAAGAAAACAGCAGAGGATTTATTGGCATGGACAATTCATGTATCTAAGATCATTCTACCCAGTGAGCAGATGGAAGGTTCCTCCTGTCCCATCTGGGTGAGTGCTGGGGACCTGAACAGCCTCTCAACTTCCCAGACAGCCCTTTTGCTGGCAGGTCATAAGCAAGATGAGGCTGTATGCGGTAGTGGGAAAATTTAGGAGCTCTATTTTGCAGGGGCTGAGCTCAACAGATGATAGAATCATAGAATCCCAGAGTGGTTTGGGTTGGAAGAGGCCTTAAAGCTCATCCAGTTCCAATCCACCTGCCACAGGCGGGGACACCTTCCACTAGACAGTGTTGCTCCAAGCCCATCCAAGGGGGCTGACACAGAGCTGAAGAACCCATTGCTACACAGAACCCTCATTTCCCTATGTCCCTTCTCTATCTGCTCTCTGCCTGGACCAGCCTTACAAGCACCAGGGTTATATACATGACACTGTCACAGTTTGTCTATATAAACCATATGTAAGTATCTGTGTGTATGCACATACTTGCTGAACATAAGTATAGATGTCCTGGCCTATAATATCATACAATACATAAGCAATATATTACATAGTTAGCTACACAAACATGCCTATATAATTCAATTTTCATCATTTATAAATACTGCCTTTTGTTCTAGCAACTATTTCTACATATGTTCTAAAAAACCATAAATAACTGAAATATAGTATTGACTCCCAATCCCAGCTTTACTATTAAATCCTCATGAGGAATTAAAGCCCAACAGCAGGTTTCCAAGCAGCTTAGGAGGCACATTGGTTAGGAAGCTTCTACTTTAACATCTGCAAGACCAGTACAAAATTAGAGGGTGATTTTAACATTACATTACTGCACGTGTACTGTCCAACCTGCTCAGAACATGCCAGCCAGCACTGTTGTGCTAACCAGCTGCCTAAACCTCTGATTATTATTTCTTCCAGATGCTCCCCTTATGCAGAGCCCGTCTTGATGCCTTTGAACCAGTAAACTTCCAGCTCAGGCCATGGCTGTGGGCTGAATCTTTCCCTTTAGTGTTCAGTGCACTGTCAACATCCATTATGCAAAGTTGGAGAGACCAGCACTCTTCTTACCATAGGCACCACCTTCAACACACCAGCAGGATGAAAGGGTTGATGAATGCAAAGGATGGGAGATGGGGAAATGGGAAAGAATGGGAGAGCATGTGGGAAAAGTTAAGTTTTCATTCGTTATGACTACTGCCTGCTGACAACAGCTGTATTTCTGACCCATATTCAGCTTTTCCCTCCCCAGGAACAGCCATAGCTGAGGCTGCCTTTGGAAATGGTGTTAACAGATGGACATAGCCTGGATCAATCACGGCTGGAAAAGTCACCAGGGCAAGAGCAAAGGGAGGTTGAGTAAAGGACCATGGGTGTAGCGCTGAACCACATTGTTATTAATAATGATGGATTCCTACTGGATCCAGGCATTACAAATGATGCCCCATATCCCATATAATCAATATTGTAAATGCACAGCTTGCCCGTCTCTGAGGATGTGGGAGAGGAGTTGTTTGAAGGGATAAAAGAAAGATGCCAGATTCCTGCCTGCAAGAAAATGGGTGTTTCATTCCTGATGCTCAGCCTCCTCTGCAAGCCATTCCCTTCCAGTATTTCTGTGCTTGGAGGGAAGCATTCCCCCAGATTCCTGGCAATTACAGCTGCAATGTGTACTCAGTAATGGACCTCTTTAATTCAGCTGCATCTCTCATGCTCCTTCCATAAGGCTCTTACTGACATGCTTGCTCTTGCTGTGCAATGTCAATATAAAATACCCATCCTGCTCCAAGCCCCGTCCCACTGCTGGGCTGCAGGAGACTTTGTGCTGGTAAAATAGCCTGAAGAAAGCCTTGGAAAGCCGAGGGGCAGGGGACTGCTGTGCAGACAGAGTGTGCTTGCAAACACAACCATGTCTGCAAAGCAGTTTTCCAGGTATTCCATTAAGCCAAGACAAAGCAAGATTTACTGGGTTTTAAACAACCAGTTCCTTCAGATATTTTCAGTGCTTCCAAATTCACACAGACTCCTGGATTGCAGCAAGCTCTCATCCTGAAACACTGCTTAAATGTCTGGAAAGTGTCTTTCTGGGGAAGAATTGAAAGAAGAGAGACAAAAACATTTCTCAGCCTTAGATTCCACAAAGGGATTATAAATAAGACAGATATCTTTGCTGTCTTTGGGCTCACAGAGAATACACTGATAAAGTCAGTCACTTATCTGACGGTGACCAAGTGCATTCTCTGTACCTGGCTTTTCCTATGATGTTCAGATTTCGCCCTGTGTGTCTTTGACCTAAAAATATCAAGGTATAGGAGATGTGGCATATTTGCTCTTTGCAGCGGGTTGAAACATTGGCCAGTTTGCTCTGGGTTCCACAAGATACATTCATAAATACACATTAAGGCAGAACTGCCCTTTTTCTTCCCAAACTTACACAAATCCCTCAGTCTCTGTGGATGGTTTATTCAGGTTTATTTGACTAATCTTAATTTTCAGATCTAACTGAAAGAATCTTTGCTTTCTGCTTTCTTCCTCCACTTCCATTGAAAATCAGGAAGAGAAGCTCACAGACCTCACTGCCAGGCTCTGCTTCTTTTGTTCCTAATGATGAACCCAACCCATGCATTTCCAGCTCTGATATTTCTGACTATTTACATTCCTACAGCCTCCAGAATCAGTTCCTCACCCTCTTGGGCACACATACTCTGGCAGCAGTTCAGGTTTTAATTATACTGGTAAGAAGAGATGCTGGGGAAGCTGGTTAATGTCAAGGTCTGCTGGAGGGCAGAGTCCTGATTTCAAGTCATCCCACTAAATTAAACGTTTGTGGATTCTTATCCAGAGCTCAAGCCAAGATCCTTAAGCTTCAGAAAATGAACATGAAACTGTAATGTAAACCAATTTCCAGGCAGATTCCTCCAACACTGATGCTGGATACAGAATAGATCCCAATGGATCTCCAGGCTGTGCCTTTAAAGAGCTCAGTGGTGGGTGCCCCTCTTCACAGCAGCCCAGAGACACACACAAGGACTTTCTGCTCCACATCCAGCCTCTCCTGCCCTGATATAACAACAAAATCCTGCTGGCAGAGGATATTGTGAACAAGAGCTCTCGTTGTCCTGCTCTATACCTTTTGCTACTTCCCAGCTTGTAACACAAAGTGTGTTTTCCTCTCCTGGGATGAATGTAGTATATCAAGAAATTCTTGTTCTGCCTAGAAATGGGAATGCACAGATTTTGCTTCCAAGTATTAGCCAAATCAAATGTATAACTCCTGGTTACAGGCTGACAGATTAGAGGCACAAGATGCAAGGAAAGAAAGTAGTGCTACTGACAGTGAGGGTTTGGAAGACAACCTTCAGGGGAAAAGACTTCATTGCATTTCAGGGTGCAGCTGAACACATGATAGATTTAATATATGATTATTACAAATTAACCATCAATTGAAACCCAGACAGCTTCCTGTTCATGGGGGTGGAGAAGGAATATTAAGTACTTCATGCAATTATGATGAATTATTTCCATTTGGCATAAATCATTCTCCAGTCTCCATTATCTGCCCATAAAAAGCACAAGTGTCTTGGCTTCTCCATATAAATAACTTCCTTTAAAATTATTCTTGCAGGGTCTATGAGTGATGGGCTAATCCTGTTATGAGATTTTAATGCCAAATTACATATTCAGACCAGAATGATACTATTTAAACTACTCTACAGATGAAGAGCATAATCACAGTTTGTCATGTCGTACATTTTTCTTCTGTTAATGCCTAATATCATTTACATAGACAAGGCTGTTAGTAATAGCCAATGCCATCAGTAATCCATGTACAATGCTTGAGCTCTTGCAGCATCAAACTTTCCTCAGATACACCAGATTATATTCTGATAGCTGTGCACATATGGAGTATGAACTACAGAGGGAGTAGGATGTGAGAGAGGCAACTAAATGGGTGATCAGCTGCAAAACCAGCTAGTTTGTTACACAGAGGAAAACTGTTGCTACAACCAAGGGGTATTTCCCATTGACCCTTACCACAGTCAGTAAATCCCTTGGAGTATGGTATTTCTGGGCTAAGGAGCAAAGAAAATGGCATCCTGTCCAGCTAGGTCTCACCTGCGCTCTCCACACATGGAGCACACCACTGCTAAAAGCTAAAGGACCACACTTTGAGCTGGCTTCAACAGGCAGCTGTTCCTCCAGATGCTGTGAAACACCATGACAACAGGCTATGCCACTAGTTGTGGTCCCCCCCTCTCTCCATGGGAGACCCTTCTTTGTTCAGTGCTGCAATATGATCTGTATTCAGTCCAAACATCCTGGTGGAGCCAGGACAATCTGCTGACAAAGTGTGAATTATTTATGAAGAGTATCTGGATCACTTATGCAGTAGGTATGCAGTTACAGCTGGGATGGGCTGGGAAGCCACTGGCATGACAAGCAATACAGAAGCAAGCTTGTATTCATTAGTTGCCCTTCCTTATCTAATTTTTGGAAGGAGAAAGCATTCAAAAATAAAATGCAAGATCGAGTTTTGCAGTTCATACTTGTTAATAATGATTTTTCTGCTGTTAAAGCCATGCTATTTGTGTATTTCAAGTGGAATGGGCAGAGTAGCAGATCCCAAAATAAAAAGCAGTGTCTGTATTTAAGTGTGTTTGTCTGTATTTCTTTTGGAAAAGCAAAATTACTCTTCAGTTTTCTGTCATACAGAGATATTCAGAATGAATCAGAGATAGAAACTTAAAATAAGAATAATGAAAGTTTGAATATCTGCTCTTGGTTAAATGCCAGAAATTATAAGATACAATTGATAGATCTGACTTGGTCCAGCTATTATGGCATGACCTAGCATGCCTTTAGATTAGTTGCTGGCAAATTATTTTTGGCATACTTGACTATTTATCACAACAAACTTTGATTTATGAGTGATAGGAACCCTACAGAAGTCGCTTTGCTTTGCAGGTAGATGCTACTAAATATACAGTGCACTAACAAATTTACAAAAGCATTAAACTACCAGAATTGATAATAATGATTTTTTAAGCCACAAGTTACAATACATGAAAGTATATAAAACACTATATAGATTTCTCTATATGTAGCTTTATAATTAGTCTGAATAGCTACTTAAACCTATTTCTAAATAGTATTAGTTAGTACAAGATGAATGGGAACTTCTCAGCTCCCTATCTTCCCATGCATTTCACTTAATGACAATACAAAACTCACATCTTGGTTTTCGCAATAGATTATAAATCTCTTCACCAAATATGAAGTGCTTTCAGATCTATGACTGAAAGGTACAGCTAGATAAATCAAGGGGATCTTTGAAATGGCAGATGACAGATCATGACAAAGGGTTTCCTCTGCAAGGAGGTCCCACAGATGGAAACCAGTGGAAATTCTTCTTCTGATTGCTCTGCAAATTCCTGTTTCAGGAGAGAGGAGAACTGCTGACAACACAAGGTTTTAATCAGGGCACTAAGGCGGCCACAGCAAACTTGATCAAAACAGAGATATTGAACACAGACCTCAGCAATGTACCGAGCAGGCTTCAGGTTTGTGCCTCCACCTCCACACCAGCTCCGGCAGAATCACTCCCAGTTTCTGCTGATGCAAGTTTCCAGCTGCCAAATAATACTTTACTTCACAGAGGTGGTTTGGGTGCTAAAAAGCTGGTGGGTTTGAAGCTTATTGTCCTCTGACTGGTTTTAGAATTGCTCTCGTGGGTCTGCAATCAGTACCTCAGGGTTTGAGGTTTACAAATGTACGTACCAGTTACGGCGTGTCCTCACAAGTGAGTGTTTAACTTGCCTGAACCTACGTTGTGCTGGCAATGAAAGCTCAGGCACAGCAGACATTGAGAATCTGTCCAGCAGCATTTCCAGGCCAGTACCAGAGCAGAGTTCTGCTGTACTAAATCCATGAATTTCCCTTCCATTCTCCACCCCAAAGTGTGAGTTATAAAACATATGGCAAAACTCCGGGAATCACAGCAGTGGCAAAAGATGGTTTTAGCAGAGGCAGATGCACTCAGCAGTGTTGTGCTATGAACAGGTTGGCTTAAGAAGGGTGCCCCATGGCCACAGTGCAATCTGCAACAGAAATATCCCTATAATTACTTATTTTCCTGTCTTGTTGCAGTTCTTGCAAGCTCTCATCAAAGCCATTTCTGGTAGTAATGCAGCACGTTGTCTCCTTTTCAGAGAAGTGTGAACTTCCATAAGTGACACAAGTGTATTCTTAAATCACTGCTCTCATTCCCAGGCAAAGGAGTACAAGTTGTTTATGCTGATGTCCTTTGAATGCATCACAGAGGTGCAAAAAGCACTTGAAGCAAAATGACTAACATAAGTGTATTAAAAATTTCTACTGACAAGCCTATCTTCATTCCAGAAGGAATGGAAGCAACAGGATTAAATTAGATCATATTCTTTAAAATGTCAACAAAATGCTTTACGCTTCTGAAAGTTGGTCATGAGATGGTCTTACTGCAAGAGTTGGATCCACATCCTGACAGAGAAACTGATCCCTCCAATTTAGTGTCTCTGAGAACTCCTCCAGCTTCTTCTTCCTATGGAACCAGGCTGAGAGAGCTGGGATGGTTCAGTTTGGAGAAGAGAAGGCTCCTGAAGGGGAGACCTTAGAGCAGCTCCAGTGCCTAAAGGGGCTGCAGGAAACCTGGAGAG